>DWIJ01000008.1:0-19604 GCA_018248315.1 Chioides albofasciatus
AAAAAGCTTAGTAAAAAGTGTAACAGTTGAAAAATTACGTGTAAGAGCAAAATACGAGCATAACAAAACAAACCATTAAGATGTGAATGGGCAACACCGTACACGGTGGCTACTTGTGAAGAATACTATGGAGGTCATGTTCTCACGTAGACAAGTCAAAGTGTAACTGTCCGTTTCTTTGTATAGCGTGCGCGAGCGCCGGTGGTGACCGCCGCGACAAGTGGATATGTCAATGTATTCACATAGATGGATAGCCTCTAAATAGAAAGTGGTTTAATGGTAAACCAATAATATTATCCAATACTATTCAATACAGAACCGCATAAAATTGAATTCACGGTACATACATACATATATAGCTGAAAAATAGTTTTTATTGACATAAGTATCGGAAAGTGCATATAACTAAGGTCATGGCGTGACATAACTATTTTACATTATCTGTAAGTAATCACCACATAGTGTACCAACGTATCGTATGTAAAATTTGATCTCTTTCGTATATAAAGTTTGATCTCTCATGTGGGAGACATGAGCGAGATTTAACGTCAGTGATATTTGTGAGAAGTTTAATTAAACGGTTGCTTTCAGTTCTTCTTAGGACTACAATGTATTTCGTATTACCTCCTCCCTTATTTATAGTATTCTTATATAGCAGCCTTATTATGTTGACTGTCATTATAACTTAAAAAAATATTTATAACAAAAAATAAATATTTTAAAATAATCCGAATCTATTCACAAAATGTAATTCATGTCAAATAAAACAAATTCTCAAGAAAACCACGTAAATCTATCACACGAACGATTAACGCTACGTTCACTCGAGTGCATGAGTGTTGCTTTGTGATCAACGTGGAATTTTCCCCCGAAACCCTTATGTGAATTTCGCGAGCGGATAACTACAAGCCGCAGCCAACTCCGCGCTAACCGTATTGAATAACATTGTAGCGCTTCGGGCTAATATTGTCACATTATTGGCGAATTAAGATAATGGGATAATTCACTACTCGCGACCTATCTCGCCAATGCACGGATGCTATTAAGTCATTCATTGAGTTGTTTAAAGGACTTATTGCATTGAGGACGACTTTAACCAATGATTATTACATTACATCAGATAATTGGGTACCTACTAATATAGAACGAGTCAGTGTTGAATTCATGCAATCCTTTTATTTACCCTGAGGTTGATTAAATGTTTTTTAAACCCTCTTGATTTTAATTATTACAGATGTGATCGCTATCTTGTGTTTTTCTTAGTTTATAACATTCATAAAGTTAATATACCATGAGGCTAGCATTGTCCCTAGCATTGTCCCTTAAAGGCGTGCAAAAACTTAACCAATCCTTGAGCAGTAGTTATCATAACCCTTTGCGTAAATCTGCCTTCTTGTACAACTATGTAACTTGAACCTTAGTACAAACACGTACAGTGTACGCTGAGCCGCTCAGCTCAATCGTTTGATCTGATTTCACCTTCACGTAAATTTTCAAGCATTTCACGTCACTATCGATACACAATTCAAAGCACAAATATTTTGTGAATCGGTGAAAATATTGTAAAATACTAGAGATACCCGGTTATAGCTCTCGCAAAGAGTATCTTAAATATCTGCGAGTTCAATTTGACATAGGTCTATAATTACAAAATTAATTAACCAGTCATTTATTTATTAGAAGTGATGACGCTACGATACGTTTTAATAATTTAAAAATATTTTGAGAATTTTATCAAGCGTTGACCTATATCGCGAAAAAAGCAATATTTTTTAACGTAGACTAAAACAATTTTACTAGCGAGCATGCAGAGCGTCACCTGCGTTGTACACGGCAACCCTTTCACTACGATTTGTAGCAATAAAACCACCGGAGCCGCTAACAGCCACCGTGAGCACTCACCTTCACCTCGCGCAGATCACACCCCCGGGAAAAATAGCGAACATTTTATGTCGCTATCGATATGCAGCTTTTGAAAGGTTATGTGTGTTTTATGAAACGACTTTTCGTTATTGAAACCAGTGTTTGAATGCTTTACGCTAGTGAAACAATATGTCTATTCGTTACTGAAACAAGTATTTGTAGCAAATAAGTATTTGTACAAGTATAGCATCAATCAATGAAAATTCATTGACTTCATTAATGATTAGAAAGGCGCATATGACGATGAATAAATTGTACTTGGGCTATGTGTGTGAGCGTGAACAGAGTACGTTCAAAAGCCTGCCAAACATTATTTGATTATAAAAACCGACAAATAATGTTAAACAATAAGCTATAAATACAATTACGTGCAAATTTATATTGTTAATACTGAACTATGTGTGTATTAAATACAATTCGCTTATTGATGATACGAGTATAATTTGAAGCAAATGATGTGTGTCCGAAGCCATGAATATAAATTACCACAATCCAAACAACAACCACTGCAGTATCAACAAAACGAATTTAAATCGTATGACACTACTCTTTCAAAATACGCAATCACTAACAAATAAGCTCGTTAAAATAAATGTACGATGCACGAATCCCTTTACCTAGATCATGTCGTTCATTTATTACAAATGTTTACACAAAACATTACGTTGTATTGCAACATTTACATTCTAATACTTACATAATGCAAGTGAGATTTAAGTGGTTAACTGTTTATAGGATCAATCAGTAGCAATCGATAAATTGCTCTGGTTTTATTAGGCAATGGTAACTAGTTTTATTTTTAGGTATGAGTTATGCAAAATATTGATATAATATATAAACTATGTAGATAACCATTAATTCGGTAGAATACAAATATTTCTGTCTTTAACCTTTAATCCAATCAATCAGCGTTTAATCTTTTTGCGATTGAAGTCTTAAATGTAAACACCATTAAATCCACAAGAAGTGCAATTATAGAAAATGACTAAGCTTGTTAGAAAAAGATTGCTTATATAAAATGTTTATTGCCCATCCAATCTATATCTATACTTACAATAAAAATGAATTCATTGGATCTCCATTCAATAAAGAGATCCTTCCTGTTTGAAGTCGGCATTTCCATTCAATCCCACACAAAATAACTAGCGTCACTCCGTAACAAATGAGTGTAAAAACGACAAAAAGTACGCGGGACTCTACCGCACTTGTCCATACCGTAACTAAATGAATCAAACAGGGAATAAATCGGGAATCCGAACAAGATCCGATCGTGCTACAAGAAAATAACAAAGGGTAGTGTCGGTGTCAGGTGGTTCGTTCGCGTGACCACGAGCGGCCGGGATTTCTCTTCACTCATTTAGAGGATCACCTTACTCCGACATTCCTCGGAGTCACTGCCGAGATTTTATTAGAGCTTTGACTTGACCAATTACAATGGTTACCTATCCTTTATTTACTTTTTTATTGGATCTCCCCTTCACGAACGAGTTAAATAAGACTGCGCCCTTACATTCTCCACTGTATAAGACGGATAGAAAAATCTTTACCTTGAAACATAAATAATATAAAACGATATCGTTCAATAAGAACAAGTCACGCAATAAAATTGAAAAAACATGTAGTGTTTAACATGTCAACAACATGAAAACGAGCAAATTGCCCACTTATGCACATTAAACCGCGTATTTTGTATCGCTAAACTCTGACCTTAGCCGTAGATTACTAACAATTGAGTTTCCTAACACATCGTCTCGACAAGAAAATTAAATTAAACACGCACGAAGGCTTTACGACAATGACCGGAGCTTAATTTAAACTAACCAGATGATAATTCGCGGGCTCACAAATTATCATTCGGTCGATTTCACCGGATTACGCAAGCGGACAGAATTGTTGGCCATTCGCATAGTGACAATACAGTTGTTTTGTTAGCATAGATAAGCATAATGTTCTTGTAACATAAGCCGAGAATTTTTGTGTCTATATTAAAATTTTGAATGTATCGAAACCAGAGGGTTCTGTCACACCTATTTCAGTCAGTCAGTAATAGCAGCAGTAACAAGCATAAACGTGTTCTTGATTGCAGGGTACGCGAGGCGACTAATGCGTGGCGTTCCAAGTTAGTTCTCTCAATTAAGACTATTATGTCATTGAT
The DNA here is from genome assembly GCA_018248315.1 of Chioides albofasciatus. Classification (NCBI taxonomy): domain Eukaryota; kingdom Metazoa; phylum Arthropoda; class Insecta; order Lepidoptera; family Hesperiidae; genus Chioides; species Chioides albofasciatus. The sequence goes on from DWIJ01000008.1 coordinate 4,079, forward strand.
TACAGATGTCCATAGGTGGGAGCGAATACTTACCATCAGGTGAACTGCAAGCTCGTTTACTACTTCTATATCATAAAAAAGATAAAAAGTACAAAATATCTTCAACAAAGAAACCCCATGCGAGTAACAACACAGCCGCAACTATTCGTAAACACGAATACAAAATATTGGTCACATCACTAACGTGTAATGTAACTGGTCTGTGACGGTGGTCGTTGATCATAATCCAGATAGGGCACCAGCTATGGCAAGCGTTCGGGCTCGTAGGCCGAGAGGCGCACGACTGCTGTCGAAAGTGAATTGTCGTGCTCGCAACCGACATGTCGCCCCAACATTAGTATTTGTGTGCCGGCGTGACTAAACTTTCGCGCAATCGGACATTAAGAAGGCAATCATGAATGACCTTATGATTCCAGACGACTTCGACTAAATGCCACTTCGGTTTAGGTTTTAATAGCTACAGGATTTATTTACTTGTTAGAAGTTACGTATTCGTATTTACCGTAAGTTCGTTCTTCGTGTCATCTTGTCATCAGATTTCACTGAATACACCAAGTATTACAACCATATTAACGGTGGTATCTATTATGATATTGTGTAATTTTTTCATAATGAATATTATGGCGAAATAAGATTTGTTAACGGTCCAAAAACATAATTATTATAATTTATTTGTGTGAAAACGATTTTTATGATACCTGTATAAAGGAAGGAAAATATTATAGCCACATATAAATACAAAATTTAATCAATTTCATAGACCCGACAGCTTTTTTAGTCTGACCTGATAGTAAATTGCTAGTTCGGTAAAAGTCAACTCGCGAACACAAATACAGCATTTATCTATCGCGGACATCTCCAATATCCGTGAAAAATATCAAAGCACGGGTCAAGTGCAATATTTACATTATCAATTGTATGTCATCGGCGTCGCTCGAGCGATGTTTTCACTCGCTGCCCGCCGTGTTACCTTTCGAAAGCGTTGACTCATAAACAAAGCGACCTATGAACTTAATAACAATGTGAGGCGGGCGTGCGAAACGGGAGATGCACCGCGACTTGCAATAATTCTTTCGGGGTCCATCGAGCGTCCCTAGCGACATGACGCGCCATAATTTAGCGCCGACGCCGAACTGAGCAAAAACTCGTGGTCGGCCGCGGCGATCGCGCACGCAGATAAAGCCTTTACAGACTTTATTGTCATAATTCTGACCCAAATCTGATTGTTTCACTTACATGGAAGTGAAATATTATGAGAATGTATCTTCCACTTTTATATTTCAACGAGATAGATTCTTTGTTATTATTTGAGGTCTAACGGCACTTTACAACCGCGGTCGCTTTCTTGTTTTGTTTTAATGAGGCAAGGTCAATACCTATACGCTTAAAGTGGCAATAGACAAATTGTTGCTGTTATCTGATATGGTTGAATTCGTGACTCAACATAGATTGCCTCGTAATTTAGTACTATTGACATTTAAAAGACCTTGTTCTAGTATTATTTTAACCTTTTTATTGTACCTACTAGTTTAATTCAAGAAAACAATGTTAGATATCATCTTGAACAATGCCTTTAATGGTATATTTAAACTATTTCAAACTATTCTAACTAGAACACTGAAATTGAAACTAAATTGTATAAATTACAAATAAACCTAATAAATTATCACTTTAAATACCAAAACCCCAAATAGGATGACAGACTTCTAGAAACAGAGTAATTTAGTTGAGTAATTTAATAGTACTACTGTAACACGGGTACCTACTTAGTTTTCATTATGTGTATAGTTTTTTTTAGAACAGAAATGCGACATTGCTTAAATGGTACATGATAAAAATATAAGAGTACGGAAAATATCCTGTAGTGTTTGAGAAGTAACAGTCAACGCCACAACAAAAACGCAACTCTTACTCTTCACACAATCGTTCAATCCATAATTCACTAGGTTCTGCATTAGCGTATAGGTAGACTACAATCACGTTGGAGACCGTTATTTAAAATATCAGAAATACATATCTACAACGTTTATTAGCGACGTTCTCCTTCACCTTTAAAACAAGCGATAAATCATTTCTAATACGCAAATGACTTCGAACTTGGTATGACAGTCGAGATCGGACCTCTAGAGTGGAAAGCCAAAAATCATATGAGTGTAACTCATCGAAGGAATATCAGCGCTATTGTTATGAGAGTGGTATAATAAAATACTCATTTAATTTTTTCACATTCTCACGTGTCACATCTCTCTTTATGTCAACCGTGTGAAAAGTGTTCACCATGCCTGCCACTCATACAGTTTATAGTTATGAATTCTAGTAGGACAGACAGTAACACTTTGCGTTTAAATATTTAACCTGAATGTTCGCATATATCGCTGTGATATTCCTATTATGTCTTCACACACGTCGATTAATCGTACACAAGGATAATATTATACTTAATCATTAATCGAATTCTAAAACATAGAGCTTATTTATTTAAAAATGATCCGCCCTTCCCGTATTAAAGTTACGTAACTGATGATAATCTAAGTCGTCAACGTTTTCATTGCGCGATACATATTTCGTCTCCGATCAGATGCACTTTGAGCTGGAAATCGGTGCAATACCCAACGATCCGTACATTGTGTAACAGCATTCATGCGGCGCTTCCAAAGGGTAAATGTTTGCTCACCACGACCTACACGAATGCTCTTTGATACTTTGTGACGCGACATTATCTATAATTACCAACTATACGGAAATGCCGCGTCTTCATTTACATACGAGATGCTTTAATCTCCTAGGTGCTTTAAATCCTGTTTACTTCGTACGTACCTCGTAAATGAGTAAAGTAAGACGTTATTACTCCACATCACACACGCCAGCTTGTTAAATTCACCCATTTTTAATTTCCCTACAGATTACTTTACAAATAATAATAAAATGAAGTCATGAGAAATCCATTTCAATTAATACCTCCATCGTTTTGTTATTAATAAACGAGCGTTTATTTTCAATGTTAACAAAGTACTTTCCCACCGTCTAGCAAATAAGAAGTAGTGATAATAGGAACAAAACGCTTCCTAAATTAAATAAACACGCACAGCTACGCCCTGTCGAGTTCGGTATAATTCGATAATTTACAAGTGAGTATCCAGCGGGCGCGGCGCCTTGGGCTTGTAAATAAAATTCTCAAGAAATTCGGCGGCAGCCGGCGATCATATCTGAGGCACGCTATCCATCACCGAGCTAGTCACGCAACGAAAGAGATCACTAATTATTTCTCCCAAACGACGACAATTTGTCATTAATTGTAAAACATCAGCGATAAAAGGACGTTCCATCGATATCCGACTCCGATAAATGAACCGAGTAAATTACTTAAATTACCCACACTTTTGCCGTTTAAAATAAAACTCGTGGTTATTTTATAACAATATCTCGACAACAGGTGTACTATCTCATCTAGCTGCACCTTGTCATTGAAACTGACAAGTGGTCACAGCAGCATTAGCGATCGTTGCGCTCGAAATGAATAAATTAAGATAAAAGGAAAGAAACTATTCTCCACCTCAATTACGGCAACCCACACAATGATTAGACGTTTCACTAGATGTGCTGAGGCTCTATCACGGTGCGACTTGAGTTATTAAGTGCTAGCTTTGTTATAAATACATTCAACATGACGTGGATTAATGGAATGAAATACCGGGACTTTTTATATTTGATCGCCTCCATTCGTTGTCAACATTCTAACTCCCGGATTAAATGCAGTCATTTATTTAAGTAATATATTTCTGAACAAAGTTATTATTGTGTATTTTATAGGGTTTTAGATCGGTTTGTACTGTTGGCAGGATCTATAAACGCATTTCATACAGCAGTCTTACAACACTAATCTTTAAGCTTAAATTATTTTATTTATAATATCCAGTGAATAAGATCTCTTTTTACATGCGTATAATACCTATCGTTTTTTAGTCCTATACAAATTTAAAGTAGTTTATTCAATATGGAAGCTAGTTTTTTGTACATCAAATATAATTCAGACTGAGAGATGTAAATAAAAAAATCCATTCGAGCGATCCAAATCAAAGTAACACTATTGGTATAATAGTGAACTATTGGTATACGAATAGCGTGCGAATAATATGAAGTAGTTGTTCGTTATCTCGACCAAAAAGGCGACCTTCAACTCCGCCCGGGCTGAATACAGAGTAGCGCAATAACAAGAGACACTGGGAGGTAAACGTCGGACGTTTTCGTATGCAAAAAGCGTTAAGTGTTAGCCGACGCGGTTGTACGGGCCGAACATTAAACAAGAGCTTGCGAGCTGAAATAGAAATGGGTTGTTTGAGTAGGGTTCTTTCGCGAACGCAATTGTACTCGAACGTGTCTTGTTAGCGAATGCGCTATGCAAATCGCGGCAACCGATGTTACTACCAAATTGCTATCGTTAGTGACAGCTACGTACATTCGTGGTACACTCATTGTCCCCGAAATAATCCACTTCCGCGCACTACAATAAAACAGTCTCAGGAAGCATTATAGAGAATATAATAAAGCAACACTACGGAATATTTTCACAATGGAAGACGTTACACAAAGGTGCACAATGGTCAGGTCGTCCGCGACGTGAATTCTTCGCGTATGTAGGCTACTGCAGCGAATTAGACGACCGCATTCTCAGTTTATAATAAAACATTTCGCGTACTTCTGTACACATTAAAAATAATGCACTTTTAAAACAGTCGCGAGTCTTCAAGCCGTAGAAGTAAAATTTGAAAATGTAATTTTGTTTAAATCTAAAACCATTTAGTTTACAAAGTGATTTGAAAAAACAACCCGTCCACGCAATCAGTCAACCAGTCAGCTGTCATTATGGACTTGGTGCACCATTTAGCTTTAAACGCGAACGGAGGTAAGGTGTTTTACGCACTAACCGAACATTTACTGACCGTAACACAGAACAATGAAAAGCAAGCGAGCTGCATTTAATATCAATTAATGTAAGCAACCACTTTGAACATCAGAAAAGTAATAATGGACTTCAAAATGAAATTAAATTTATTAATTTGCTGGTTAAAACGGTATTAACCAGCAAAACGAGATCAAAAGTTGTTGCAAAATAAATAAAGGACCTACATTTTTCAATAACACGTGTCGAATTAGCAAGCTTTTTTGAAGCTATAAAAGTAGGACACGAGCAGGTAGCAAGACGGTAAATGCATAAAATCCTTAAGTTTGGCGAGCGCGGACGAGTAAATTAAAATGCGGAACGGTAAGCGCCCATCTAGACATAAGCGACGCGCGTCAGTGGCAGCGTTAGCGAAAAACAATAAACCAGGGGAACCGGCAATCTTCCACCGGCAGTCGCTAACCCACCCAACGTAATTTTAAAGTGAAAGACGCCCCTGAGCGCTTAGAATACAAATTTCCGAATATAATTCCAAATCCCACCTGAAATGTACAGAATAAACCAAAGTGCTATAAACAAAGCCTACGAAATTGTTCTGCTTAAATTGTATTATCCAGACGATTCTAAACACAGCTTTATTTAATAAATTATTTTTAAATCTTTTTACGTTTTCTTAGTTTTTGCATAGTACTAATGGTAACTCTTATTGAAGGACTTCCTAATTGCCTTTTAGCAGTCTTTATACGGACATCTTTGTATTTCTATAATGCATCTGGACAGTCATTTCCAAACAGCAATACATGAATGATTTTAGTATGTAAATCGTTATGTTTGTTAATTTCTATACAGCTTTTAAATCGGTTTGGATGAAAAATCATTAAATATTTTAATCCTCCTCGATAGGTATTCTGTGCAACGCCTCAACCTTATCATAAAGAAAATTTCTGGTAAAAATATAATTGATCTGTGATTATCTTTTTTACCGTGGAAACAATATCTCCAAAGATACGCATTACGCCATTACCTCCAGACCTTAGTACAGAGTTGTTCTTTATACGCACTATCTGTTATGTCAGCTTATAATCCGATTGCGATAGCGGATGTATCTATTGAACAAACCATCTGTCAGTTCTCGACAACTATTCATGTTAATTCGATGATTACTCTATGTAGCTGTCTAATACAAGCTAGTATAGTGGACGTAAAATTTTATTGCGGCTATCGATTGTTCCTGTTATACATTAATATTGCTCGTGTAATTGCTATTGACTAGATATTTATTGGACGCGATTGAACGCTAACTGTACTAATGGTAAATGGGAACGTTATGTACTAGACCGAACATTAGAGAATCCTAGATATGATAGTGGATGAACAAATACAATGGTTATGAATTTCTGAGCCTCAGTCAGCGGGTTCGGGTCTACAGCGGGGTCGCATCCCTAGTTTATTATTTAAGAAAAAATAATTATCATTTTATTTGACAACGAAAATAATATGGTAGGTAAACCACTTACACATTAGTTTTTTTATCAACTCGCTCTTGTTCAACATCCAATATGCTAACAAAGAGATTCGTGCATATTTGAGGGTTTAAAGAATGCATTATATTTTACGCTTAACATCCTATCATCCCTGATCTGACAAAAGTGAAAGAACAGAAAGAAAGCAACTACCTCTTTTAATTTCGTCACGAAGCCACTGTTCAATCATCAACAAGGGATAGCTTCAAGACGGACAACCCTGTCCAGTATTGATGCTGGTGACGGCGACTGTGGACAGGGGTCAATACTGACCCGCGCTCGTTATGCGACGGACGTGCGACCTGTCCGCCCACACCGTCGTATTACCACGTATTTACGATTGAACAACATAAAACCGATATAATGACACCTTTCTACTAACACTTATCTCAACGTTACACCAGTTATCCAGTTACATGAATAAGCAAGTCCTAGAACGTAATTCAGAAGTCTATTACACTAATTATTGTTAAATGGTGTGAGTAGAAGACTTTATAATAACCAAGATTTGCATAAGAGCATATTCATTCTACTATTTAGAATTTGTGGGTAAGAAATAAACATTAATGTTCTTTGAAGTGTTGTGCGTATTGTTAAAATTGATAATAATAGTTTACTGGTACGAAATTACATAAGCATGCATATCGTTTAGTTCAGTAAAAGCCTTATAATCTGATCTTTATGAAGCTGTATTGTTACTCTCGATATAATATCATACAACATAAATATATGAAATAATAGTTTGTTTTGAAGTACCAGGAAAGAAAAAGCTTATCTTGCATACATTTTCATACTTGGAACCGTCATTGGTAAAAACCAATATCGTATTCAATTCCGATGTACTTAACAAATGTATTCTGCAGTTATCTACAAATATGATTTTAATATTCTGTGCATATAATAGAGATCCACTCTCAACATTGCTACCAAACTGTACTTACTTATCGATTAAACGAGCATATTATCCGCATAACAAAGGCAACTCAAGCACGAGAATGGCGAACGCTGCCATAAATTTAATAATTAATTTTATTATCTGAGCCTTAGCTTGCATGTCGACTTAAGCGAGATTTGCGATGCAAAGCCACTGCCGCCGCCATTTGCCTTATCATTAAACGTTCACGATCCTTTGGCCGCGTCCCGTAATGCGCTGTAATTGTTTGCGAATAAAAGAAACCCAACTGAAAGGGTTCGACGCCGAACACGAGGCGCCCCAGTCAAAAGCCATCATTGTAATAGAGTTTTCTTCCTCGGTCGCCGGTCGTTTATAAAAGCTAACTTATTTTCAAAGAAAAGTAATGAGAATCTAACTTAGCGGAAAACGGTGGGCGAGCCGAGCGGCTGTCAGCAAGCGGCAATGTAGAGAAAAATATTTTTTACATTTTTCCCAGCGAGATCCCCCAGAGTTCTTGAGTTCGCGCTGCTACAAAGGGTTTCAGCCGTCGCTGTCGCCGCGCTCCTTATTATGAGCTTAATGCGAAATAGCAACGAATTTAATAGAACTTTATACCAACAGGGTTACGTGCTTAAATAAAATTATGCTTGACGGCTCATAATAAAATTAACATGTAATTAAAAAATGTTCACATAAGAACCGCTATATTTTTAAGTAACAAGACTTCGTAACTTTAAATAAAGTTAATTTTAAATTCTCATTCTAAATATACAAATATGGCACACTTTACATTGCAAAAATATTAAATCTTTTAAGGTAAGAATAACAATATTAAATACTGCATAAAAACAGAAAAAATATTTGATCACAATTACAAAATATGAACGATATTACCATTTTGGACCGAAATGGCGCTTGCTTAAGAATACCACCGCGAATTAAGTAGCGCAAAGTTATCGGCGTCTGAATTCAGAATAGCTGCTTGAATTGCAAAAACTTAGCGAAGAGTGGGTGGAGAGGGATGTGCATACATTGAGTGCATCTGCACAAAAAGGCACAATCTCAACGAGATAGGATAACGAGATAACAAGCGTGGAGCGGCGGGTTAGGCTGTGGCAGCACTGGATGAACTTTTATAAAGAAGTATTGAATCATTCATTCGTTCATGTATGTTCATTCATTTTTATAGACTCGTAGTAGCAAACGAGCAGTCCACTTGATAGAGAAAACGCAACTTCATATAGAACAAATGTTCGACCTGGAGCCAATCACATGTGTTGCCACTTCTGAAGACTACAATGGTCGCCTCATACGTAAGTCAGCCGACATTCCCACCCTTAACGAAACTCAAGAACCACTTTCCACCAAATTCTTAAAATAAATGTAGCGATTGAGGTATCCGGATAAGCCTATTCAACTGCCATTCATGTGTTATATGATATTACTTCAAGAATCAACTTCAATAACAAGAACTTCAATAATATCGTACCTTATGTTGCATCTTTTGTAAGCAATCAAATTTCTAGGAATTAAATGCCGCATGCGCTAGTAACATTATGCCTCCTACACCCTTCAGACTAGAACACAATTTACGGCCGAAATAGAAGCTATAGTGGTAGTCACCTCGGTAATCAAACCTTACAAAGATGCTTGAAACGAGGGAGTATTACCACTTATTTGAAACTTAAGAGACAACGATTACAATAATTGAGTTATTAGGGCCTATAAATGTTAATCAATAAATCATACTTGTTGCTTTAAAAAAGTAGTTTTGTTACTAAAAGGGAGAAATATTTGAGTATGGTATAGGATGTGACACCCGCAATCACTCCATCAAGACGCCTATCACATATCCTCTCCACTACAGTAAGTAACACATTTGATAGGCATTGTGCTGCGGATTCTTTGCCTAGTGCGTTCAAGGCCTTAGAGAGATAAAAACAAGACATGGAGCCTACGTGCGGGCGTATACCTTGTTTACTTAAACGAGGGCCACATTAAGTGCCTCCTGACTCGACTCCGCACATCTACCGTTTATTCTGACCCCTTGTACTCGTTTGTACATATTACGTTAATAGACTAACCGCGTGTATTTCACTCGCTACTATGTCAGTTGTGTGTGTGTATTTCTAATCGCGACTGATATAAAATCTTTCCTTGCATAATCTCGAAGCGAACAAAGTATTTTATAAAATTTCAGTACCTCATAAACTTACACTAAAGTACCTATTTTATTGAGGTTCTTAAAATTAAATGTTCCTTAAACATCACGATTACATCTCTAAAGGTTCAAAGTGAATTTAACAACGAAACAATATGTCGCAATATGCCCAGTTAAGTAAGAAAATCAAATACTCAAAGTCAAACTTTAAAGTCGTAAATTTGATGTTAATAGTCCCCAAGTCACGACTCTATGCAACATCCATTACTTAGTTTTCATCAAATTTACAAACACGTAGAAAATCCATGTAAATTATACAGATTCAGATCTTGACGCCACATGAGGAATTCTAAATGATGATGTATCTAAAATCGCACGATTTTAGTTTTTATACGTTACGTGTATGTGCTTTGTATGTAAAAAAGTGTACTCAATCTTAATGAAATATGCTCAGAAGTCATTCAGTAAGTTGTTTATCAATGGCTTTATTTTTCCTAAGAAACTTAAAAATACAAAAACGTATGCGGCGAATTAAAAACTTCTCAGGTTTGGGAAGTCGGATAAAAATAATCTGACACTAGCAACGCCGAATTTGGTAAGAAGGAAATGACCATAAAGTACATGCTCAGGAGCTACAGTATTCCAGTCAAGTTTCCAAATGTTTATCTATTGTTATCGGACCGCAGAGATCGTGTCATTACACACGTACTCGGCCCACAGCCGCGCGTTTGATGCTGAGATCGTTGCCGTAAACATCGAGTACGAATACCTCTCTACCTATACAATACTTTAAATAGTATATTCGACAAGTCTTAAGCTTAACCATCTTAGCACGAAAAAGATTATAAATTAAGTAACACAGATTTTAAACTCCTTTACTTATACGATCTTACGCCTCGAAAATAACATAAAATATCAAGCGATGGATCGTGAATTTTCTTAAGATGTCAACTGCGAGTAGCGAACGGGGTAACACAAGAACACATCGGGTAATTTGAGATTAAGCGCCGATCAAAGGCTTTCTTAACGCCCCATTGAATAACCAAGCCAAGTAACGTAAGTAACGTAACACACCGCGTGTCTCGCGTAATAGGCCTTTAGAGTGCGGCGTGCAACTTCGCTATTACATATTTAACAGCGCTCATAGCTTTAAGTTAAGCGATATCGAGCCCGATCGGTACTTAGACCGCTTGAGACAAACCGGTAATCTCCAAAAGCGAGTTCTTAAAACACATAATCATTTATTTTGGCAGCTTAACACATGCAATATTCAGAATGCTATTGACTGATCTGTTTCAACATGGTCCTAGCTACCCTTGAATTGGTAATAAGAAATCTCCTCACAATAAAACAAATGTTTAACAGGCATTGAATTATAATAACCTTTTGAATCCATGTTATAAAAATATTCATTTTTTTGCTTACACAAATAAATGAACAAACACTTTTTATTTCGATAGAGTTTAGTGATAACATTTAAAAATACCTAAATCTCTTTTTCCGCTCATAAAGTAATGAGATAAAAAATATATGTTTGTACCAAGTGATATTTACGAGGCCTTAACTCGTCTAGACTTCACAATGTTGTGTTTTATGTAAATAGAATGTGTTGTAGTTTTATTAATACGGATTGTTCGCCTCCGCACCACCTCCGTCCGTTCATAACTTGCGCCGTAGTAACGTTGCTCCGTCTGCCCACTGGCACCGCGACAATCTGATGCCCGCGTGAGAACTTACGCGTACAGTCACGAAAAAATGCGCGATGACTCAATTTGGTGTGAACTCACATATACCTATACCTAATCTCGTCACAGTTGTTTTATAATAGTTCCGTGACATTATTGAAGGATTTACAGTTTTTGTTGAAAATTCTTGCATTGATTTATTAAGTGACAATTATTCGTTTGGTCCATTAATATGTATATTCATTAACGATTAAAAAAACAAATAAACACCTAAAACATACAGAGCTCCTAAGATTTTTTCAAAAGTATATACCTATAAGTCGATATACAAAGTAAACTATCAGCGAATCTTACTAAAGCAAATATAACTTTCAGACAAAACACTTGAAAGAGAAGACAAGTGGTTAACACATAAAGAAAAACTTGATTTGATTGAGAAGATCTTAAGCATTGTTAAGCTGTGAAAATAAACAACAATCACCGGTTAATATCGCCTGACCTCCGAGGCAAAAAAGGCACTCGTCAAACATTAACTACTCTTGACATAATAGAACGAAGGGAGTGCGGTAATCAAGCGGCCTCTAATACGGAGGTGAGAACGCACTGCGTATTTATTACTTTAATGGAATATCAGCAATTAGGCCGCTGATGGCATCAGTAGCGCTGACAAGGTGCAAACGAGAGTGCTCCGACCGGATACGCCAGTATAAAAATAAAACAATGCGCCGATGAATTACCATAGAGAATGAGCGGAACGAGGGGATTAAGTGAAATACAATCAAAGGAGGCGTGCGTTCAATCGTACACTCAGTGGAGCTTGCCAAATAGGCGACAATGTAAATTACCTTTTATTTGTTTATGTATTACATAAAGTTTACTTTTTTAACTGCATATTGCATGTACGTGTTTCTTAATGACTGGCATGACGAATGTGTTTTATTTATAAGAAAAAATAGTGAAGTAAGCAAATATGAAATGGTAGAAATTTCAGAACAATATAACGGCAAATAGTGAAAAAATTAATTAATTCGTACTGAACTTAGTTTGTTTACATATTTAGTTCAACTACGCGTATATTATTCACTTTAAATCAACATACACCTACTCGTATTATCTTCATAAATAACGTTCGCAATAGTTCAGCATTCACGAATTAACATGTTACAAAAAATATTCCTACGTTTTATCTATGCAATTAGTTGACGCCATTCGGCATACCGTCGTCATTATAAGTGTAGAAAATTATACTCGTCATTTAAACGCTGTAGTTATGTAAAAAACGAAATGAAATTACTTAAAAGAGCAAGGGAACAACAATTTAAATTATTTGCGCTAGGTTTATTCTCGCCGTACCTTACCGACACTCGCGGAACTGGTTTCTGTATTTAACCTATGTTCATGTCTAGGTGTCGGTATTTATTAACTACATTCTAAGTTATTGTTCGTCAAAGCGCTGTATGCTATACTAAAAGACTTTATTCTACTTAAAGTAATGTAACTTGAAATATTCCGTCGCTTTCAAAGCGTAATCCATTTATGTCGTACCGAAGGATGTAACTAAGCCATGGTGTATTTAGGGTGTGAGAGTTCCAAATTATATGAAACAATCCGTCGGTAGGCGCCAAGAGCGTTCATCTACGCTGACTCAGCACCGCCGCACTCCCGCGCACCGACCACCATTACCCCACAACTTATAATTAGGTCGCGCACACACTTCGCATAACCGAAACTACCAGTCATCCACTGTCTAATTCGGACCAATTAACGAGCCAACATCAATTTGTATCCGCACTGACTCCAAACGAAAAAAGAGCGTGACGTGACTTCGACAGGCGCGCTACCGTGTTAACGATTGGTTTTTAAAAACGGAAAAGTAAAAAAATTCGTGAAGTTTATTAACAATCGATATATTATGGCTTTGTATGATTTTAATTTTAACCCAACTTATTTACGTAAATGAGTTGAAATACAATTGGAGAGTGGAAGCTACCAAACATTACAGGAGCATTACTGAAATCTAAGTTTGATTGCTTTTTATATGTAGGTGTATGTGTGCCTTACCATACCTTCAAATGAGAACACACAATTGATACGCCGCTATTAGAAATATCTGAATCCGGGTGCTGCCACATTGAAATCACGATTGGCTGTACTAACTTCGATAGTAACGAAATAAGGCCTAAGAAGCAAATTCTAAACAGACAATATTGAAACCATTAGACGACAATATCGGCTTGTTTCTTAAAAACAACGACAAAAAATAACAAAGCGTGAACCGATTAAAGATTAGCAGGCTAGTCACACATTCGCTACGCTACTTCATGATATTCAATTAAACCAGATTTGGTCGGTGACTTGCGTTGTCAATGGATGGCAATTTGTTTCAGTTACCGAACTCCACATTAATTGCTTTGTTGCGAGAAATGTACAAAAACAGCAAATGGCGACCATTGTAACGCCTGCGCACGTTTCCACGAATTCTAGGTTTATATTTAGCATGGCCCGCAAAATAAGAATTTAGATCGGATAGGATAACGCAACAAGGACAAAGATAGTTTCGATAGCGTATATGTTGTTATTTGTAGCCGCTTGGCGGTCTCTTACAAGGTTACATGTTTGTAAATTAATAGATAACTGTACTACATGGAAGAACAAAGGTAAACTTTGAATGCGATGATACCACAAATTAATAATATTGAAAGATACATTACAAAATCATAGCCGTCTCCATTTCTGATTATGGCAGCTTTCATTAATTGTACAGTGAATGGTCTATGCCAAAGATGATAGACGTCAACGGGCCGAATGTATCTCATTGTGCTGTCAACATATTAACTGACAGTACCAAAATAATCCGCTATTCATTAAATATTCATACACACAATTACCAACGAAACGCTGCCGACATGATAATGCCGCCATTCCTCATAACCGACACAGTACGATTAATTTAATTCGCACACAAACGTGCATTATGGAGTGTTAATAATGGTTTATTTTCCGTTAATCCGTTTACACCAAGCTTTACACATCACGCTCGTCGACGCACGGCAACGAGCGTCGACGGTGCAAATATCCATTCGGTAATTAAGTAGGCGAGTAAATGGATTGTCGGCGTAATAACAAGCTGCTTAGCGTCGGAGCTCGAGGTTGCGAGCTGTGAGCTGCTCTATCCTAGCGAGTGTTGGTTAATTGGCGGGTCGCGGTCCCCGGACAAGCAGACGCTGAGACGTGGCTGCTCGAAGCATTCAATTTGCTCCGAATCAACGTGAGACCGGCCGCTGGAGTTGCAATTAAAACGACTCCAACACGACGCCACAGGATATAATTTACATCAGCACTGGCAATGAACATCCAATTTCAAATATTATACTACAATGTAACTACACTCTAAATACTTACATTTCTCAATATGAAAATGAATAGTGCTGAAATAGCTTTCTGCTCTATACTTAATGTTTAAGACATAGATGTTGATTCGAAAATTAAAGTGAGGTACATACACAGACAAGATACGTTCCGGCTTAATCAAGCCTAAAATCTACTGGAGTCGTATAAAAAACGGAAATCATAAGAATATAGAAACCTAATTTCCTACACTGAATATTGCCATTCTATGACTACAAATTTATAATGGAGACAAAAGCCAACGTCATTCAGAGACAATTGGAAGCGCTGCGGCGTCAAATGAGATGTTACCCGCGAGCCAATCTCTACTTCAATTTGCTTTAAATCAGGACCACGCTCACCCTTACCCCCTCTACTGCATCGACGTATAATTTACAAAATGTAATTATAACCCTTATCAGATAGCGCTACGTGAACGATTCGTATTGTTTATCCAATAGCGAATTTGTTGACGCTCCAATAACTTGTCTATTGGCTTTTGTATATGGAGTATTTCGCGGAATATTTATTGTTCCATAGACAAAAAGTAGCACAGATTAAACACGACACGCCCAACCGGCGGGCCATAGACTACACACCACAGATCCAATCACATCGCGACGGTCGGGCGGCAACACAATGAATGACGTCATTCAATATTTTGCTTTTCAATGATTTTGTCTGCTAATGGTCCGTGTCTCTCATTGCTTTTACGCACCCCCAAGTTACGGGTACTAAATGAAAGAGTTTCATAAGAAAAATACAAAAGCAATTAATGACGTCATAAAATATTTTGTTTTCAATGATTTTGTCTGTCGCAGTCCGTGTCTGACACGTTAACTGTCTGATGATATAACCAGGGCCTAACACTGTTGTATTAAGACACAAAAATAAGACAATACAATCGAAGCAAAAAGGCTGTATTAACAATAGACATAAAAGTCACTAATGACACCTAATTCACCGTAATAGGTT
>DWIJ01000009.1:0-18983 GCA_018248315.1 Chioides albofasciatus
AAAGTTTATCCTGTATATTCTATCCCTTTCTATCTATAGCATAATTAATATCAATTTAAGTTATAGCGCAGCTGGAGTCCATAATGTGCGTTATGAAGTAGAATTCAAGATATTGGTTGTCTTCCTCATCTTCATAATTATACCTCAAGGAAGCTATTTGAAATGTAGTCACAACATTCAAAGCGTACCAAGTCGCGTATAATTCACTAGTCGAGCGTTGAAACTAGCTCATTTCCCTGTCGAACGATAGTTTTATACATACACATACATTGTCTTCTCGTTTCGTCGCTTGGTACAGTTATGAACACTTCAAAAACATATGCAAGATTCTTGTTCCTATAACGCAAGTTACGTCCTCGCCCGTACAGGCGTAACGGTGTAAACGTATAGTCGATGAATATTTATAGTAGTGCTAGATTTCATATAAATAGCCAGTTAATTTAATGTCGAATTTTATAGACTATCATGCGTGAAAGCGTCGAATATTATCTCACTTATGAATGTAAAACTGTTTTATCGTCAAGTTGTTTTGGAAAGATAAATAGTTTATTATATTGTATCACAGTATATTGTGACAAACTACTTTATTGGTTGCCTATGTCAGTTATTGTTATAATGTACCGTGCCCGACAATACACAATGCATTATCATTGTAACTTACAATATATTCGTTAGGTCACAGACCCCGGGTCTAAATGGGCGTCAATTTGTTGGTGGCTAAGTACCATTAATCTTGTTGATAGTTACTATACTTCGGAGACCGCGTATTCACTTAGCAATGGGAAGAGCTATGCTATGTTGATAGTGTTTTTATATGTCCCCTCTTATGACTTAATCGTCGAGAGAGTTCGTTGGACTCTCTAATTAAAGTTCATTTGTTTATAGGATCCGCTTTCAAATTTTCGTTTCGTTTATCTTGCTTATTGCACACACCAATTTAATTAATGTTCACGTAATGCGTGCATGTGACGCATACCATCCCCCTTTAATCCAGTTAATTAAAGTTGTATTCCCTATTGCACGGTTTACTTCATATTTTCATTACTATTTGTAATAAGCATTATCTAGAATACGTGAATTTTTAATACCTCTTTGGAGTGATATATTAACGCTAGGGAGCAAGAAAGTGATGTTATTAACTTGAGTGGTAGTGGGGATAGCGTTTGCTAAACCGATATTGAAATGACGAAACGGCGACACTTTGGATACATTAAGATTCCAAGGATGATTACATATACATTAACTTTGACAATATGAACACCGTAGTTGAGAGAAGTTGAAGCAAGAATCGTAAATACAAGAATTATCTTTACGGCAAGAACAGAAGTGAGAAGTCTTCGCTGACGAAGATTTGACTACTGCAGGACTGCTCGAAGATGCTCTTTGGCCAGGAGTGTCATACTTCCACGCCAAATAGCCACTTTAAGCAGTCCTGTCGGTATACTTCGGGCCGTGCGTTGCGAACAGGACGGTGCATCGTTGGATGTTCCAGTTCCTGAACAGTCGGTAAAGATTTGAAAACCTACATTTTTGCTTATCATAGAAATAGTTAGCGAGTAGTATTTATTGGATGTTTACGTATCATTCGTTACTGCTTTGTATTAATTAGACGAATGGCAGTAGATGTAGCGGCGTACGAATAGTATTATAAATAAGTGATCAGCAAACATAACACACAATACATTTAAAACATCTGCGACGTACAACAATATGGTCGGGCAATCATTAGAAACACAAGTAGTGAACTGAGCACGTCGTAACACTGTTTAAAAGGCGCGTGTGTATGTATTACTCGTTTGTCTTCCACGCACTTGCATTCATAAGCTATGTTAAGAATGTGGATTATAATGTTAGGCACCACCTCGCATCCCTAATGCGAATGTTTAACATGTAACCTTCGCTCGTCACTTTGCCCGCGTGTTACGTTCCTACGTTTCTTGACTAATCAGTCATTTAACGACTATTCTCCCACTGATGGGCACGGGTATCCTCTACGAGTGGCAGCGGTTGTGGCCATAGTCCCACGCGCTGGCCAAGTGCAGATTGGCACATATCACACATTTTTGAGAACTTTTTATAAAAATTCAAACGTGTTCTCAAAGTTCTTAACGGTTTTTTTCTTTATGGTTTTAAGGAATTTAATTATTTCTAATACGTCGGATCATCCGATTGAGATGCCGATTTTATTACATATAACCAGTGAGGCGTGACATAGACTTCCAATATTTTTAAGTCTTCTGAATTTGGTCTAGCTTTAATAAGATTTATGGCGCTAAAAATAAAACACTGTCGTTAGGTGATAAACACATAATTTGTTCAATAAATGATACATTAAATACAAATGCAAATTACACTATTAGACACTTCCCCAGTCCCGTACAAGGTATCCTTAGAATAGCTTGGTCCTGATACTCTAACTCTTCCCCTTTCTACTGACTCCTGAAGCAAATTTCCAGTGAAAATCCAGTTTGAAATCTAAAAACATACAAACATACAGTAGATAACATTTTTTTTTGCATGGAATGATACTTCCTAAATATAATACGCGCACTTATACGCCGTGACTAATGTCCACAAAAATTTATTATATCACTAGCCGTTCATTTATAAAATATTTTAAGTACGGCTATTTACTACGCTTTATTTTTGTAGTGTATATTATTAAGAATTTTGTGTTATGACTTTGTAGTCATTTTCACAGAACATTAAGCTTTCTCACATATTAACACTTTATATGCAATGCGAATATATCTTCCTATGTACCAATTTGTTTTTAGAGTAATTTAACGTCTTAAGTTAAGATTATTTGGAAATGTTAATATGTCAATTCCACAGAAATACACACAGGTACCTGAATAAAATTGCATAAAACAGTTACTTGCATTAAATCTCATTCATTCGGTTATATACTCATTATTTTGGTTAATTATTTATATAGATACAAAGTGATACGTAAGTAGACCCAGGTATACATCGTATTCACGATTTGCCATTTTTGCGTTTTGCAATTAGCTAACTCTACAAAGTAACGCACATTTGATTTCCCATTCTTACACGCAAATGACAATCTTCATTCTTTTCAAAATGAAATGTTAACACGATAACGAGTTTTGATTAAATTATTTAAAAATATGTACTGATAGCGTCCACCACCGATTTTTCTTACGTGTTGTGAGTTTAGCCAGTGTTCGTAATCTAGCCAGTTTAAAGTCCTGTGTGCATAAAACCTTCTTCACAAAAAAAAACTGTATTATGGCGTTCGATTAACGGAGTTGGTTAACTAAGGTTCTCGTGAAACCTCGTGTATGTACTAAAATCCAATATAGGTATACATTGGTATCGCTATTGCATGAATTGCTCTCGTCTAGATAATTGGTACGCTTTACAGAAATTCTAGACAGTACATTTTAATATAATTCAATTAGGTTTATAGCAAAGAAAGTTATATATGAATTGTATTGAAAATATAGTTGAAATTATTTGTGTAAATACGATAAGAATAAAATGTAGACACGTCTAAATACTGGCGTAGAAACTTGGTATCTTGGCGTGTGTATTGTACACAAAGGTATGCAGTTACGTTCTGCTCGTATGCGATATTAACTATATTGTCACATTGCAAGTAGTAGTAGACGGGATGGTAACAATTCAGGACACCGATTCTCGTTGACGGTTGTTGAGAGTAGGCGGCACCCGCATACGTGTGTACTTCGTGATGCTTGAAACATACTTGTGACGAGCATGTTACTGAATATGTCTGCACTTTGCAATGGATCTACAAATTGCTGACGTAGATCCTATTCTCATCGTCATCAACTCATTGATGTTCTACTGCTGGATTTGGGTCTCTTCTCATAGAGAGGGGTTTAGGTCATCCACCGAGCTGGCAATGTGCGAATTGGTAGACTACACACGCCTTTGAGAATTTTTTAACTCGTAGGTATGTAGGTTTCGTCATGTTATTTTCTCTCGCCGTTAAAGTATGTGATAATAAATTTCTAATGCGTACATGAATGAAAAATTTGTGATATAATTTTGAACCTCGAAGCTCCCGATTGAGAGGCTGGTTCAATTTCAATTGTTAAAATCAGGTCATTGTAAAGTAGATAATAATGAATATATTCCAAATTGTCTTAATCTTTTGAAACGAGAGCAAGTAGTTTTTAACAGAAAAGGCGATATTAAAAATGAAACCGACCTAGTAAGCGAAGTTTTTATAACGATTCAATTAGCAGTAATTTCCGATGTTTGCATTTCCTGATGTAATCAGTTTTCATTGACGATATTGCATTCTGAAAATATGAAGGAATTTACCCACGCAGGTGATACTGTTTTAGGT
Source organism: Chioides albofasciatus (assembly GCA_018248315.1). Classification (NCBI taxonomy): domain Eukaryota; kingdom Metazoa; phylum Arthropoda; class Insecta; order Lepidoptera; family Hesperiidae; genus Chioides; species Chioides albofasciatus. The sequence goes on from DWIJ01000009.1 coordinate 4,340, forward strand.
CATATTTCTTTATAAATATTTCTAATTCGAGGTTGCTCTCAGTTTAATAAAATGAATAAATATAAATAGTACGCATTATGGCATCCTAAATATTGGGGCTTGTAGACATGAAGATGGAGTCAAGAACATATTTTGTTAAAGGAGACCATTGTATTTTTCGATTTGAAAAAGTTGATCTTGACAAAAGTGCCACACAACGGGCCCAAAAATAGTAACTTTTGAACTTCAATTAACCGTAGCCATAAAATTTCATTGATTTTGGTTGAACGGTTGACGGTGACACATGATTTATATGTATTTAGATAATCTACCGTAATGGATACCGTAAACTCTATTGAATATTCCGTATTACTGTGTATTAGTAATGTAAACAAATTAGTTAACGTCTGATTGAAAAATTACGAATTAAGTTTAACGTTCGCCTATAGCTGGGTTTTGATCTTTTGATTACTGATTACTGACCCTCAGACAATTGCCGATCAACTATTCCATAGTATCAAAATTGTAATACTCGCTCTTCGGATAGCGTGTAGATAAATATAAAGCTTTTATTATAATGAACCAAGTCAGGATCGATGCCAATTTGTGACTTTAAATATTATATGTTTGCACGAGAGAAATTACTCGTAGAAACGTGCGGTTAATTAGAAACCACCGCCTGTACGTGGTGCACAGTATATGCCAGCTTTATAGAAGAAACTTAGAGCCACACAACACTTTGTGGCTCTTGAGGCTTTCCTAGAAAAGTGGTCTGTGTGAAATAAACGTTTGTGTAAAGGCACGTCCACGCGACATACTTTCCTCTCGTCGGACGCATTAGTTCTATGAGAAGAAAGTCAACTTGCACCGAGAGCAGTTAAATAGAAACCTATCTCGATTCTGCGATTGCTCTTGTAGTAATTTCGTATTATCATCGTTCTATTTTTGAACGTGGTCGTCGATTTTTCACGTTGCTCCACTTTTATAGCCGGTTGAGCGTTTTTAACTTTAGTGCAACACTTTTATGGGAATGGGCATATGGGTTTTATTAATAGTGCACTTATCCCACATATTTCAGTAAAAGGTTTAAAGTATCATTTTTATTAATGTATGCTATTAGTGATGAAAATAGTTATTTATTAATGTCACTATGTCACATTTCTGAGTATTTCTCGTACATCCATAGTGATTTTTATGCAATATGAATTGAGTAGTGAGTTTTAGTTTCAGTATCTATGATCCATGCAGAAACGCAAAAGTAGCGTTTAACTTTATAAAGAAAAGTCAAACAAGTTTTTATGAATATTTTGTAAGAAATGTAGCTATTCAAGTCTGACACAGTAAGTTTTTTCTTGTCTTGGTAGCCATTAGAATAAGACCTCTGAATCATTCTATAAAATTTAATGTTTTTTCGTTTCGACAAATTTAAACGACATGTCATCGTTATGTGGTGATCTTACGAAGTAATCAATAAGAATACAATATTTTACCGCCGTAAGGTCTAATTTAGGCTCGAAGCGGTAAATTAGTGTTAAAAATGAGGTCGCGTGCTAAAGTCCGCCGGGAAAAGTGAATTGGGGTGGGTAGGCTGACTAACTAGCCATTTAGTATAGACTTGTCACGCAACACCTCGCCTGCTTTCCCGGGCTCGCCACAACTGTAATTAATTAGCGGACATCGATTATGGCACCATAACTCGTTTCGGGTGTCAAACCTCACGCTTACGGCAACAATGTTATCAAGCTAATGCGACTGTAATATTAATGTTTTATTACCCACTATTTGCCCCTGCCCTGTTCCGGAGCGTATGATTAATGCGATCCCAAATCGAACGAGTTTTTACGTCGAGATTGAAAAAAAATCCTCTGGAAGATAAATCTTAGTTATTTAACGTCGTGCGTGATTCGTTCTGAATTCGATGTTGCTGAAGGAACGTCGCGCAATATGAAGAAACTAATTGGAAATAATTGTCTCGTTGCTTGTTTTGACATTCCATTCACTTATAGGGACGAAATTTCGTCCACCGATTGTGTGTAGTGTGGACGGAGCATCACAATTACATTACCAAAGATACGGCGAGTATGCGTACGCATTGCAACAAAGTCGCGTAACGTATCGAAAGAGCGTAACCAATTTCGCTAACCCGTTCGAGACGGGCTATGTATTTATTATTCCATTCTATATCGTTGTTTGGAGCGGACGTATTTGGCGGTGGAATGCGGGCCGGTGCACGGCGACCTTAGAAGTTGACCAGTGCGACGGAAGTGCGCGTTGCGTTGCTTAACCATCCAGCAAAGCCGCTGATTCGTATTCTACGCGGGCGACTCAGTATAACATAAACCGTGGCCCGTTAGTGCTCCGTTGCATTACATATATCGCAATGCGAACCCTATACGGACACCACGAATTCAACTGCGTCCTAATTATTCATAATCGTTGTAGCGAATACACTTGTTTTGTCTGTCACATAGCGTTCGCGGTGCGCCGTCGAATTTGTCACGCCATTATTGTATACGAGCGACCACATCCGCGTTTCAGTTTTGGCAGTGCCGGTCTAGAGTAGACCAGCAAGTTCTGGGCGTTATATTAAACTGTTTATAATGTTTTTTACAAAGGTCTGTACGTGCCCCTTCAACGCGGAATTTTTTGAAGTTTTACGCAGATCCCTAATATCTGCAAGGCAAAAATATTCTATGACACACATCACTTTTGATCTATTTTTGCGTGAAAATCCTAGAAAAATAACAGTTCTTCTAATCTCTATCTCTATCGACCCCGGCGGTATCACCGCCACACCTACTTCTGCCTAATACTGGCGCTAAGTTCTATATTTTACAAATTTTGAAGCAGTCACTGTTTTTCTTTTTAACTTCCTATGTATACAAGCAAAAAATTCCTGTCTTTCTTCGCGACCTTATTATCACGTCAGATGACTTAAATTGTCTATACATTCCGATAAAAAATTCAGTTTATTGCCAAGATTAAAATTGATCCGTAGCATTGGAATGTGACTGCATGTCCAGGACGATAACGATTTGCTGCAAGGGTCCTCTCAAATGATTGCTTCCAATGGAAGATTGGACTGGATTGGATATCCAGTGTCTGTCATACAGTACTATAAGAACCTTGAGTTAACGAGTTACTGTTCTTGATTTATTGTCCCGTTGCTCGCTTGGAATATGGTGCGTACGTGTCGACACATTTATTTATGGAATTGAAGTTGCTCAGGAGTTCATCGGATTGAAAGTGGTTGCTGTCGCTAATGTATGTAATCAACTCAAAATACGATGGAACCCCTACATGGAACACTTAAAAAATGAAAACTTGCAGTTTACCTGAGTATGTGTGGCTACTGCCGCCGATGGGCACCTGTAATCAACCCTAAATAAGATGAGATTCCTTCTTGAGATGGCCATAGATTCGTTACTATCCCTATTAGTCATAGGGGACAAGTTGGAATGCCTTAGTATATCTCCGTTACCACACTCTTCAAACCAGAACATACAAGTGCTTAACATTGCTGTTTTTCGGCTGAAATAGATGTGGCCGTGGTGGTGCCTCAGTTAAATACAACGGGGTTCTTCCACCTTCACACCTTCTTCGATCTCTTCAAACTAATTCCCTTCGAGCAAAAACCCGGACCTGAGCCTTGCTTTACCTAAAAAAAAATCTGTTAAGCTCAACCCAAAGCGCGTAACTATACGGTTAGTATAGGCATATAGGTGAACCGGGCGATAAGTAGTTGACATTTAAATGAAAAGGAAATCACAACTCAATCGAATAAACTTCAATAATGCTTGTTAGTTATTAAAAGCGGACGTGACGACATATCTACCATTAATCAAATAAACGATTAAGAATTTCATAAAATTAAACTGAAACCGGCTGTTGGGAGTGCGCAACGGCCGTCATAATTATATGAAGGCATATTGTTTTTATTTCGGTGTAGTATTATTTTGGTAAGCATCAATTTGAGTCAAGGATATCGTTAATTAAGTACAATTGTGGGCGTTTCATATGGAACATAAGTCAAATTCAGTTATTAAGGAACGCGTTAAATTTTTGTGTTAAACCAGTGTGTAAGAATGTATGTATGTATAGTGATTACAAAAACAAGGACAGTGCACGTAACTCCCCCAGTCGAATTTAAGTCAAATGGAAAAGCTGTCTAAAGCTGATTATCTACTTGAGGACTAAGTCAGATCGTCATGTAAGTAGCATTAATTCTTCTCCATGCAGATCGCAAGATTGTTGGTTCCGTATGACAGGCGTTGACTTAACGCTTACTGAATGGACTGCAATAAAGCGGTGCATGTTAGGGTACCATTTGCATAAGCACCGAGGGGTGTTGAGAGGCCTCGATTTTACCATCACGGGGGATGGGAGCGCGTGAGTGAGATTCCTCATTATGCCATTACAAACCCTACCCTCGGACGTAATGCACTAAGCGAAAACGGGGACTTATTTATTCTTCGTTCCCCTACCGATGGAAGCAAACAACGGATCTCCCCTATAGTGAATACTAATCAATAAAGTAGTACATTTGGAAGGTATTTGATTCTAGACTTTCTCATTTTTTTATGGAATCCATATATGGTAATCAACCCAGAGAGGGTTATCTGTTTGAGGTCGCTTACGCAGAATGCTTAATGTTGGTGTTTTCTTACGCACACCTTTGGATTACATATTTCTGACAGTTAGGCGGGGTGCCTTCGAAATTGCAATACAAAAGGTTCTTTCACATTTGTTCCTTATTTACCAAAGTAGCTTACCGTATGTGTTGTAACAGTTTAAAGTTTGTAGATTTTTTAAGGAATTTCCCATAGTTTCCACAAGGTGAGGTGGCAACCTAGGTTTCCGTCGGCAATAAAGTGCAAATATCAATAGTGAATAGTAAAACAAGTACGCACTGCCGAGAAACCCAACTGAGTTGGCCAGTGATCTATGAAGTCACGCGGCCAAGTTATGCGTTTTGTACTTTCTCGACCGTGCCGATACCGCGCTCTATTGTCGTTTTTATGGATAACACATATAAATATGGATTAGGTTTTAAAATGTGACAAGCACATTATCGTCATTCATGGTTAAGTAACTTAACTTGATTTACCACTAATTCGCACAGGTGCTTGTAAAGTTATTTTTGACTAACACTTTATAATTCTATTGGCAGGTAATGTAACCGAACCCGGTAAATACTCGTACGTTACCGACGTACTTAGTAGGAACACGTCTTTTAAATATACCCAAATTAGGTACTATGCCTTTTTTACAAGATAACGATTACTACTTCGGAAATAAATAGTAACGATGCTTTTCAACCATGAAATCTTCTATGAAAAAGCGGATAAATCTTAACGTTGATCGCATATAGAGACACGAAATATTATCGTCGGTAATCGTACAACTATTGCACATGGTGAAAATAAATAATACCTTTATTTTTTCATTCTGCCTTTAAAAAGGTCTTGAAAATTAACTTAATTTGCCGTGAACAGTCATTGAACACGAAAAACGCTTGGAAGCATTACTGCAGTGGCTAAAACGTACGCTTTCGATATCGCGACCAAACGCAACAAGTTGCCAAAACATGTTGAAGTATCGATGCAATCGCTATAAAGCGAATCACTATTATTAAATTCGTATGTCTGCTCTATAAGTTAAAGCAATTTCATCGTGTGCGACGGCCCTAACACTAAATACATCGAGAGTCTGTCCATTTGTAGTCGTTGGTGGTCGTATGAATAAATGTTTTGCTTAACACCGGAAGATCGAAAACTCAGTAAGTTTTGTTTTGAAAGTCAGTATTACAATTTATTGAAGGGTTTGAGTTAACCGTTTACACTCGCATCTGACACTTACCTGTAGTCAACAAAGCACTACATAAATAACACGCAGATGGAGCGTTTATCATATTGAACACTGTTGTTCAAGTTATTGTTAACACTAAGCTCTACGTGTGTTTGCTTTGCTAATAAATTGTGAATATTCCCATAATTTTCTGTCTGTTGTTCAGGAATACATTTAAGTTGGAATTGAATAACTTGTCTCACTCCTGGTATTATCAGATATAGTATGTAATTTAAAAAATCGGTGCTAATACATTTTAAAAAATACTGGGCAAACTGAACCTTATTTTTTGTAGTCCGTTTAAAACAATATGTAATTACACTAAGATGCATGTAAAGGTCTAAAAAGATCTGTGATCTATAAACCAATTGCCGAATAGACTCGTAATACAGTACATTTACTTTTCGATAGGTGCTATAAAATTATCGCAATCAAATAAGCGCTGTTAACACGTAACGGCTATTGGAAACAGAGCTAGTTACACTTTTCGCGAAGTTTACTTTCGGTCACATCGGTTTACTACGAGCAGAACACGCGGGTTCGCTCGTTGAGTTAGGTACATTATTAAAATTTTCACGCGCATCCCTATTTTTGGTATTAAAAATAACTTATGTTCATCAGGGATAAGGTGGGATTCTGATGGTGAAATAATTTTTCAAATCGGTCCAGTAGTTTCGGAGCCTATTCACTTCAAACAAACAAAACCAAATCTTTCCTCTTTATAATTATAATTAGTGTACATTGAAGACTACCGCAAAACTCTCCTTACGACTCTTATAAAATAGAATGTTGATGTCCATATTCTATTTTATAATAATAGTTTGACCTTCTTCAAAGAGTTCTTGCACGTATCGCATCACTTCAATAGCTTAGCAATGTTCCGTCTTTCTTCTCTTAAGTCTTTGAACTTAGGCCGTCATAAATAATGCATGTGCTTATAGACAAACAAAGCCTGCAGTGGAGCTATAAAATTCAAATATTTCGTGCAACGCCGATACTCATCTACAGTGTCTACGGCCGGAAAGCCCACAAGGCGTTTATACAAACAAAAGCTGGAAGATGAATGCTCTCAAAATGCATGCAGCGATTGTTTTTGATTATGTAGACAGATATGTGCCATGTGGCGACGCTCGTCGTCAAACCACGTGGTGTGCGCGATAACTTTAAACGACTTTGAATATTCGTGTTTGATTGTTCGTATTTGTTCCGATTTGTTCATAAACTTAAATTACTTGGTTATCGATAAGTAAACTACATAATTTGTTATTCGTCAATGCATTGTTATCGCTTAAAGCTATCAGTGTTACTAAATGCATAAATGTAAACTAGTTTTATCATAATGACAACTAATGAAACTAAAATTAACTTTTAATTATATCCTTACTTTCTACCACGCAAGAGGAAACTGCCCTTTAAAATGATAATATCCGATAAACATAAACGAGAAATTGAATATAATGAGTGGCCATTCTGTACGTGGGTACAGTCCAACATAGACTAACACCAGTTATTTATAAAATTGATCTGTTATGTCCACCAAAGATCCAAATTCAACAATGCCTAGTAAGTTCTCGTCAAATGTTGATCTTTGCTAGGAAATGAAATGGATAGATCGATTATTATTGGTAAGACATAACCTAAAGCCTGCGCGAACGACGTTGCGGGCGATAGCTAGTAAAATATAAGCAGGCAGACATCAGGGCGTCGCCCTTCGCTAACAAGATTTTACAGTAACTCCGGTTGCGGCGGAGGCAATAGTCGACGCCAAATCAATTTAATCCGCTGCAGGGATTCAATGTCTGGTGTCCTCGAGCGATCTTATATTTCCAGTCCTATTTGAAAAAGATTCTGACAATCTTTGGGTGTAAAGTATTGATTACTATTAAAAGAATTATAAACAAAAAACAAAGTTAAGCAATGTGCATATTTAAGTTGGATGGATGATCTACTGAGTTAAAGTCATTTAAGTTATCGGTCCCGGAATTCGTTAATAGCATTCGTTAAACATTTAATACGTATTAAAGGTTGAGTGAGCGATTGAAAACAACCTCTACTGGTTCGCCACTAATCCATAATAGCCCCAACAGTCCGCTGTACTAGTGTGTTGGAATATTCAGGCACACAAATTGTCAGAACAGACCAAAATTACGACCGTGCAAGACAAAGACGATTTTATCGTAACGTAAAATGATTACTCAATAAAGAACACGTACTAAGCGAAGTCAGTGGCGAATCGGATGGCGAGCGTAAAATTGACAGTCGTTTTACGGCCGGACGATTAGCTTAAAGGGCCATAAAGTTCAGAAGCGCTCAAAGCGCCGTGAGTTGTGAGTCGAGTGGCGTGTGAGAGATCATTATCAGACGGTATTACGTGGATGCGATGCGATGCGCGGCGATAGAGCACGGTGGTTGAGTGGCCGAGACTTACTTTACCTGCTACTTCTGAACATACAAATCAACCTGTTTCTTAGGCATTTCCGGATGTGCGGTCATGCTGCTTATAAAAGTTGTAGTTTGACTTTATCTTTCAATACACTTGTATTTTTTTTATTAACGAGCATTAAGTCCACTGTTAGATAATGGTCGTTGCCGCCCATGGATGTCAAATAAGATTGAAGTCTTATATTAGGTCGATCGCAGATGAGTTGCGTGCTACACGTTAGGACAAAGTTGCGGAGCCTTACATTTATGAGTAATTTTTGTAACTACATTTAAAATAGATTACAGCAGCGCTTGACCCTTGACTTGGGCACACGACAAAGTCTGCACTTTAACGACTTACTCCAGTTATCAATAATCAACCTATCCAATGTTTTGCCTACCAATGTCATCATCAACAACCCATTACTGTCCCAATACTGACCATGGCTCTCCTCTCAGAATGAGAAGGAATAGGCCATAGTTCGCCGCGCTGGCCAAGAACGTATTGGTAGACTTCACATAATTATTTACCTTTGAGATTTTTTTTCATAAATCTCTCAGTTTTGCAACTTTCCTCACGATGTTGTCCTTCACCTTTAAAGCAAGCGATAATTAATTTTTTTAGCACGCACATACCTTTGAAAAATCAAAGTTTCGTGCTTGGGATTTGAACCTCGGACCCCTCGATCGCGTGGCCGAGTCTCAACCACTAGGATAGCACCGCTCACTTGTATAAAAACGCGCGTTAAGAGTGTTATGGATTTCTTACAACCACTCCGCTCCTAACTACACTTGCGGCTAACGCGAGTTGATCGTGATTCATCCTGTGGTTTACAGCGGCGTTAATTATTTCACAGTGCGTTACCTCATTAGCTTTGTTAATCGTAGAATTATGAACAATGGTGCTTTTGCTGCGTGGGCGCAGATTCACAAAGCAATCTGTGTGACCTCACGCCGTTATCATTCGTTGGATTTAATTAGCATTTACTTACGGAATGTGGAGTACTACATAAAATAAATCTGTATTCCGTCGAGCACACTGGTCGATTGTTTGTGTATGTATAGTCTGTTTGTATGTACATAACACGTATATTATAGTAGTATGTTCGTAATAATCTTGTGGCAATTGGAATAATGTATATCTATGTCTGTAATGAATATTGTTAATCTTCAGTCGTAACAAAAACTAGTCGGTAGTCATAAATCAATATTCTATATCTAATCTTAATATGCATAATATACATAAATCACTTGTCACCATCATCTACGAAGGGTGCTCCACATTAGTAATAAATTAATAATACCTATCTGTATGTGTATCTACTTTATGAACCCCGATACAACCCTGCTAGGTCAATACGTACCTACATAGGCATATAGGAAGACCTATGCGTATAGTATTTCCTTTCTGGTCGATTGTATTCTATTGTCATCGCATGGAAGGGCAATGATAGCTTAGCGATTGAAACTTAGCCTCTCAATAATGCTTAACAAGGCACGCATCTTTGATAATTAAAAAGTTATGTACGAGTTAAAAAGTTACGTTAAAAGTTATAAAATTGGCATTTGATGTAACGGTGAAACCACGTGGGGAATTAGGCCTGATTGTTATTTAAAAGAGTTCTCAAACTCAAAGGTGCGTGAAGTCTATCAATTTGCACTTGGTCATCGTGGTGGACTCTGGCCTAAACCCCTGCGGCCGGGTTCGGTTATGTTTGGAAAAAATTAGGGGTACGCATAGCTACCAATTTAAGTAACTCGGTTCTAGAGTAAAGAATGTGTTATTTGCGACTACCAAATTATCGCTTATTATAACGGCGAAGAAGAACATTGTTAAAGTTTATAAAAAAAAATTTCTTAAAGGTGTGTGTCTACTGATATTATATCCTGAACATGAGGAAGTATTACAAAAGCTTTTCTTATATCATACATCTAGATATATTAAATTAAAACAGTTACAAATTGGAAGGTGCGTAAGCTATGTATTTAGACAGTAATTGGTTGTTTAGGATATGGCGTTGAATCGTGGCGACGGTAAACGCAAATGAAGGTAAACGGGTTAGGAAATACCTAGATTAGACTGTACGCAAGGTTATTAAACCCTTGTCTCCTGTCACTGGCCTGCCGTGGCCCTGCGACTTCGTGATGGCTTTTGTCATACTCCATATAAGATCCTGAAAGATAAACTTTTGATATTTAAGTGTCGCTATTACATACGTTATCGAACTAACGTCTAATAACAAATTGATCAGAATAACAAAGAGAGAAGCGTGATTTATATGAAATCCATTGATAAGTTATATGCGTATTAGAATAAAAAAAATAATTATCATTTGCTTAAGGGCGGAAGACGACATGGCGACTAACCTACACTCCTGAAAGTTCTAAAAAAAATGGCAATGCTGCGCAAAGTCTACCAATTCGTATTTGCCTAGCGCGGTGGACTATGATCTACATACCTCTTTTACTCTGAGATACGAGCCGGTTCCAGTAGTGGGACAAGAATCCGTTGACGGCACCTATAGATCAAAAGGCTTAAAATGTGAATATATCATTTGACATTATATCGAGAGTGCCTTAGGGTATGTTTTAAAGGCGAAAAAGAGTTCACTACACGACATTTATCTACAAATTACTAAATTATCCAAACTAGTATCTGAACTGTTGTTTACAATTTAGCTGATATTTTTTACGCAGTCCGGTTTGGTTTTTTAAACTATTTGTTATGACGGTTAATTATATATGGACGCGATATCTCATTGAATAAACTGGCAGTCACTCAACATACAATGTACGGACCACGCTTTACAAGGATCGAAAAGTCATTGTAATCGAAATACCTACTTTACTGTAAGGCGGTACCTACTGCGGTCTTAATTTTTTGTTGTTGTGGAAGATTTTTTAAATCCTCCTACAATCCGCATTGGGACATCGTGTATTTTTTCGAATTGCGTAGTTGCTGGTGGCCTTAGTAGCATCTACAACTTCACCAGTATTTGGTGGCGATCGTTAAGCTCAGCCGTTTTGGTCACCGTTGCCGGTAGCTCCGTGATTGAATATGTTCCAAGCCTCCTCAAGTTTACGTAAACTAGACGTCCGTGCTTAAGGATATAAATAACACATTTCTAAACGTGGTAGAATTCGCTGGGCTCCTCGGTTTTAGTTTAAAGAGTATCCTAAGATATTCAGTTTTGCAAGACGTTCCATCTTAGTCCTCAGAAAAAACTACAATTCTTGACCTATTTGAACTTGTAACTAGTTTTTTACTAATTCGCACTTGGCCAGCGAGGTGGATTATCGCCTAACCCTAATGGGTTGACGACATGAACTTGATCACAAATGTTCATGGGCGACAGTGACCACTTAACATAAGGCGGGTGTCATGTTCGTTTAATATTTCCGTAATAAATGTAATAGGAAACAAAAAACCAAGAATCGCTGATCGATAATATAATCTACAATGTTAGGTTTGTTGACTCTTATAATTTAAAATATCCAAACAATGCTCTAGTGTTTCTTGGAAAGCCGATGTTTAAGTAACGGTTTCATTGTGCGATGCGTCTGTTTACACTTAACACCAACATCCGCTGGTACAATTAACTTTGATTCACTCTGTTATATCTTCCAACTAACGCGATATCCTGGTTAATTAGTGCGGTCATGTTAACGTACTGCCACGAGCGGTTCTATATCGGAGGTCGATACTAAGTTTAATAATCGTGAACTATAACATCTTGTGTACTTAATACATTCGAGCGTTGCTCTCGTTGTAATTGTCTGATACGAGAACGTGCTTCCGAATAGCGTTTGCGTGTGGCTAATAAAGGTTTTGTGTCCAAACATTCGAGTCTAGGTTTATTAACACATCCCACTACTGGGTACTGCTTTAGATGTATTTTTAATATCCAAAATACGAGATTCCAGTAAGGCGCTTCCCTTACAGTCTGATTTAATCGAGACAGCTCCCGTTGAGCGGTTGGCAATAAACGGTTTAAGGTTTATTTGCATTTGTCTCGGTCTCATCCGCTTATCATTATTGCACGGGATCAATTGGATAATCATTGTCGTAAAAGTTTCGTAATGTAATATAAAAGATACGGCGGTCCAACAGGAAAGCGGCAAACGGCCGAATGTGCACCTTTTAGTATAAATGTAAATCGTGATTTTGCATGTTTATTTTCACTTTACGTTTTTCGAATGTCGTTTAGTGGCAAATGCCGCTCACACCTTTAACTCTAATGCAGTTTATTTATTTTCACGCTACAGACACTGAACGGAGTCATACATTGGCCGTGGCAGGCAAACTAACATTTTTAAGCACGGTTGCACGGTACTTAACAGCGCGATCGTGTTACGATACTCGGCACGTGACTGAAACGTTCAATGCCTGTAAGATATAAACAGGTCCCTTGCGATTTTATTAAACAAAACATAAATAAAAAAAAAACTTTAATGTTTTTTTGTGACTTAGTAAAAATCTTGGTACATATCTTGATATAATGATACTAATATGTTGTTTATAACTTACTTCCGAAGTTTTAACTGTTATTAAAACATCGTATCTTACGGTTTTATTTACATGATACTTCGAAAAATTGCATTGTATACGGCGCATCAAATCTCAAAAGGCGGTGATAGAGTTACGTGTTTGTTGGCTGTTGTTACATTTTCCACAAACTGATGTAATTCCAAACGGTTATCTTTCTTTGTCTGTATGTTTTAGGCAAATCTTGCAAATCCAATATGATTCAGTTACCGACAGAGTTGTAATTTTGCACGTATTATGACTATTAGGTACCTACATTAGATTGTTATATTTAATGTACCTAAAAGTTATTAAATTAATATTAAAGTTACGTTTTATATTAAATTTGTTAGTAAGAGCAAAAGAGGTACTTTTTTATTATTATTTTTTATTTCGTGACATGGATATTTATTAATTTATGTATAGATGTACATTTATATGGAGTGGTTGAAGTATAGAATTATATGTTACATTTCTCAGAAAATTAAGGATTATCATGGCATATTGTAATTACAACTAGGGGGCACTAAAATCTAACTAAATGACTTAGCGAGATACATGTATATTTAATGGACAGTCCTTATTCTTCAATTTCAAAGGAGTATTCATAGTGCAGTAGACTCACGGTAATATTCCAACCTGTCCCGGTCCCTGTATAATCCGGTGCCCGGTCCCTGTATAATCCGCCGCCCGGTTCCTGTATAATCCGGTACCCGATCCCTGTATAATCCGTCGCCCGGTTCCTGTATAATCCGCCCGGTTCCTGTATAATCCACCGCCCGGTTCCTGTATAATCCGGTACCCGATCCCTGTATAATCCGTCGCCCGATCCCTGTATAATCCGTCGCCCGGTTCCTATATAATCCGTCGCCCGTTTCCTGTATAATCCGTTGCCTGATCCCTGTATAATCCAGTACCCGGACCCCTTATATTTCAACAAGCCATATCAAAATAATATTTTAGCAGCTTAGCTTCATCCTCGCTCCGTGATCAGGTATCTGGCACATCGCTGATGATAACGTACTGGATAATCATTAATAAGCGTTATGTTGTCTATTGTTTTAGGTAAAAATAAAGCCATGTAAATACTCTAAAATTGAAGATGTATTGAGTTTCTATTTAATTTGTCGGATTACAGGGTACATACCCGCTTCTTTTCATAGTTTCGGATTACTTGGACTCAGAGGTACTCTAGTCGGACAAATTTGTGATTATGACACCACCTTGCAAAATGTTTTTCGGATTACCGCAAGTTTACTGAATTAGAATCAAACTTGGAAGAACGTCGTTTAACAAATTTATGTAAACGATACGCTTTCAAGTAAAAATCTAGCCTCGACGTCACATGCGACCAGATTTAAGTTACACCTACGTTCGTACATATAAAAGTTACAATTAAATTTGTGTGGCTTAAATAATATGAACTTAAACTTATTAATATCAGTTCCGTATCGTTTGAACAGTCGGCATTTTGCCCAAATCTCAAAGACTAGTTTAATAATATTGGCAACCAAATGTGAATGTGTTAAGAACTAGTGGCAGCCACAGCTCTTCACGACCATGTTTTTGTACTTGCGGAGTATTACGTTAGAATCGTCGGTGTAATAAAGCACTGAAATCGGCGACAACTTAATCGGAGCACACGATGGTTTTGGAACCTAAAAAAAATATATACATCATTACACATTAATCAGATTATTATCCGCGTTTGCTGTTTTGTTCGCATAAGAAGTCAAATCAAATCAAATCAAATCAAATCAAATTCGTTTATTATGGAATGTAGGTAGCTAGTTACATGTAAAGTACAGTCATAAAATATATTCCTCTACATTCCCGCCGCAAGCGGGCATATAATATTTAAAAAGTATATGA
>DWIJ01000010.1:0-18965 GCA_018248315.1 Chioides albofasciatus
GCGAGCTTACAAGATACTTAAACGGTGTTCCTAATAAATGAAGCAGCCTGAAAGCTCAATCGGTACAGATAATTAATGGCATGTCTTAATCAATAAGTTTTATGAGGCCTAATTGAATGATTAATAGTCTTGTTAATCTTTGTTTAACTATGTATTTTCAATCTTAACAAAATTTGCTTGATTTAACAGAAAATTTAATTCAATGTAAATTACAGTCTGATTAGTTTCGATAAGTTATGGAGAATTTACATATATGTAATTCCAACTAGTCTAGCCAACATGATACATCCTATCCATATTTACGTGTTATTACTGGCCACCAGATCCCATAGCTCCGATAACGCTAGGGTTGCCATGTATGCCCCATACATATTCCCATATTCCATATTCCCGAACTTGTATTACTTTGAATGGTACCTTAGAGTGTAAAAAACGAACGTTTAATGTGTTTAGAAAAACTCACTAATTGAAAGGTTGGTAGGAACTTGTAATCAAATTACTTAAAAACTGATTTAAGCACATAAAGGTACATACAGACTCTAATTCATTAAAACAAAGTGCCCATGTCAAATGTCAATATCCAAAAAAATCTCTCTGAACCCAAAATGTCCCACCATTTTTTTCGTAATAACCGAGATGGCAGGCCTCGATAAGCCAAAAGTAATTCACTTTATTATCCATTTGTTTTAACAGAAAATTTGTATTGAAAATGATGTGTTGCTGAAAGCATTTCAGCCCGCCATTTTGAAACAATATATCCGCCTTACTGCCGAATACGCTGGGCCCGCAAAATTCTTTGGGAACCACATAATTAAAATCCATTATAACAGCCCCGAAGGGGTGGTATAAATTAAATATGAGGTAAAAATTGAAAGGACAATCCTTAATTTGATAAATTGCTATTGCAAACATTTTCATTAAAGTCGCCCGTTAAAGAGGGAAACTTTATCAAGTTCTTTAATTACAGAATGAATTATTTATAGAGAACCAACGGTTATACGAGTACTCGCTTCTTGAGTGGAAATGGTAATAGTTTTGCCTTCTTTATCCCGTATTTCGCATTTGTATACAGTTGAAGAATCGAACTGGCTATCTACAAGCTGGTTAGTGGTCACTGCCGCCCATGGACATTTATAATCTACGGTTAGAAAACTATCAGATTATTCTATTAATATAGTATTATTTTAACTGTTTATTATGTTATATTCATGATATGTCATTTTTATAATAATAAGTTTAACTTATAAAGTCACTGGCTGGTAAAATATTATCAGTTAGTTAAAAAAGAAAAAGAAAGTTAGGTACTTGACCGTTTGAGTCAATTGAGTCGTATTTTGAGCGGGAATAATAAAAAATTAAAGGTTTTTCGAAAAGATGGTATTATTTATTAAATGGCACTATTTAAAGCCGTAAACTATACAGTTTGTTTGTTTGTTTGTTTTCCGCTAATGTATACACATTAGCGGATTTTAAAAACGTTATTAAACATTAAATTGTTCATCAGATTAAACAGTACGTATGTTTTGAGGAACACAAGTTATGTTTTTGCTGTGTTCGCTTTGAACAATGTGGTAAGGCTAATCGACTTGATTTATGAGGCGGACCAACTTAGTCTTGGGGGTAGCATCTGTGATAGATTTTAGGTCGAATATAGTTATATTTGGAGTTGGTCACAGATGCCTATAGGCGGCAGTAATTACTCAATATAGCATGGATAATATGATTAAGTGCTTTACTATAAAATTATATCGCAAAACCGTGATAAACATGAATGCCGCATAAGGTGTACGAATTTTATATTTACCACGAGATAACACCTGTAATTTCTTCTGGAAAAAATCGTATTTCCAACCACCTATCTCATCAAAAAATAATAAAGGTTGCGGTAAACAATCCTTATAGAAAATATCCGCATTAAATTTGGGACCATCAGCCCATGTAATTACTTGGTATTGGAAGTAATGTGTATTTAATTGCGTATTTAGATAACGTAATTGAAATCGACGACATTAATTTCGCTAAGTACGGATTTATTGCGTTTAATTTGAATTTAAACCTTGTTTACCTGAAGGAACTACACCGTTGTAATATTCAACGGAAGATCCGTTTAACATTTTATTTGGCATCGCAACACGTACGTGGCTTGTGGAGGTCGTTGTAGCTACTGCGGTTCCGATGCGGTACCAACGGAAAATTTATGTACCACTGAGCGTGCAAGTCTAGCTATCTACCCAGTCACGCCGACCGAAATCATACTTCTGTGCTGTTTTCGTTCTACGCGCTCTCCATTGCGGACGCGGTGGTGAAGCCCAAAACATCCGCTGTGGTCGCGACGCCTGCTAATGCAAACAGCTGCGAATTGCCAAAAATCGGAGGATGATATTAGTAGGCATAGGATCCTTAGGGGCTCGCTCCGCTCAAATATTAAGTTTCGTAAGAATTTTAAATTAGAACATTAGGCGCGGCGTCTCAGCAGAGTTAAATATTAATAATGCTCTCCAGACGAACTCAGTAGAAGACTGAAAACAATGAATTTTTAATAGTTATTCTCCTTTGCGACGGGCAATTAATGTAATGAGGTAGCAAGTTTTAGCCGCCCTGGGGCTGGCTGCAAATTAGAGTTAATTCTCCCCTAGATTTCGTTGCGATTATTCTATTTGACTCGACTTAAATTTTCTGGTTAGATGTTAATGATTAAAGATAATTGTAATGATTAAATTATTTCAAATAAATTTTATCTTATATTTCAAACATACTTAAGGAATTCACTCTAACTTGTTAATCGACATTATTATGAGAAATAGGGTTTGGAATCCTTCATTATTTTCTTTCTTGTAGCCAACGTAGTAGAACAAAATAAAGCTTTTTATTTTGTAGTAGCAGTCAACTACACAATAATCGACTGCACTCGTTCCATATCTTTTATCTTAACAGTTTTTATTTATTTTTACTTATCTTTAATTAAAGATCTTTTTATTTATATCCAGAAGACTAAGGTATTATTCGATAGACGATAAACGTTGCATTCCTCTCTATATAAGACTGTTTTTAATATACATTTTATCCCAAAGTTCCTCCAAAAACGGGAACAGACTTCTATTTACCTACCTTATACTCGTAAATTATTATACAAAACCACAGAAAAGCGTAGCAGATTTAAGCTAATTATGAAATATAAAAAGTTGGCTGTCACGGGACGGTCGGCAGAAATGAAACGTCAAAATTATACATATAACATGCTTATTCACTTCCATATTAATTATAGTCACAGTCTTTCATAAAAGATGGCGACACAAAAAGACACATAAAACAAAAAAAATACAGGAAATTCGCTGAAACAAGTCATATTTCATCAACAACCCATTACTGTCTCACTGCTGGGCCCGGGTCTCCTCTCAGAATGAAAAGGATTAAGCCATAGCCCAGCGCGCTGGCCAATTGCTTATTGGTAGACTTCACATAGATTTGAGATGTTTTTATAAATCTCGCAGGTTTTAACGATGTTTTCCTTCACCGGTAAAGCAAGCGATAATTAATTTCTAATACGCATATAACTTAGAAAAATCAAATGTGCCTGGAATTTGAACCTCGGACTTCTCGATCAAGAGGCAGCTATTCAATCAATAAGCTATCACTACTGTATAAAACATGTTTATGGATATCCAAATACACATTCACATACATTAAAATACCAATGTCCCATCTAAGCCAGGTGACAGATGCCGTACTCTCTTATGGATAAAGTTAGAACGCCTCAGCTGAGTATATCTATCCCACGTGAAGTTAAAGCCGGATAAGACCTTTTTCATACAACTTTAAAAAAAATCTGGAAGGTAGACTACTTTATAGAACTGTTTTTCATTGAAGTCGCAAACGAGCATAGAGCCTACTTAATAGTAAGTGAGTATATAGTTGCTGCTTATATAAATCTACAATCAACTCCACATACAACTGGAGCTCTCTTGAAGCCGCTCACAGAGGCAATGACCCTCCCGAAAACTAAGTTAATCGTCTTATGTAAATCGGCCGCCATTCATAACTAAACAATATTTTTAAAGACGGTTGAATTTCAGGAGTACTAGTTCTAAAAATCTCGTTTACTTCTTTAACCTCTTAAAAATATGAATCAAATAGATAATATAAATCAGGTCAATAAACAAATATGTAATTGGTTTCTTCAAGACTAAGATCATGTTTACTCATCCAGCAGACATATAACGTGTTTTCTATACAATATAATCATTGGTGTGGTTAAGATATACATACATAATTATACATTATGCCCCAATACCGTTACTAGGAGAATAAATAATTAATTACTGCCCGAGTGCAAATTAACCATATACGCATTTATTAAACACGAGCAGAACCCGCGGCTTCACCTGTTGGGTTACATTATCGAAATTTTCACGAGGATCTCTATTTTTTTCTCGTATTAAATAGCCTATGTTCATCAGGGGTGATAAAGGATTCTAATGGTAAGAATTTTACAAATCGGTCCAGTTTCGGAGCCCATTCAATTAAAAAAAACAAACAAACAATAAATCAAATTATAACATCAGTATAGAATATACCATTTTTTTAATTATCTGTAGAGAAACGTAGTCTTGAAATATGAATACCAAGTTTTTGTATCCTAAAATATATCCGTTCTGTCGGGGATTTGTTCGTTTGCAGATAAAAAAGGATGATAAATTTTGCACGTAGCATGCGTGAAATTCATTTTCGGGAGCCTGAGATCAAGCGTTTCTTACAACCAACGTAACTAGGTACATATTTCACGATTAGAAAGTTTTGTGTTTCAAAGAAATATTTTGAACGATTGCATCGTTCTCTTCTGCAGTGTTTTCACGTCAATTTTTTGTTCTGTAAAAGTAGCAAGGGACTATTCAGCTCATCTAATAGAAAGTGACACCTACCTGCGGGCGTTTATAATTAACCCGATAAGATGTTAGTCACAATGTTTTCTAAACAAAGATCGTCATATGACAATTGTCTAGAAAATCCTCGTATCTCGAAGGAAAATGTTAATGTCGATCTTTTGTAGGCAAAATATTGGATACATTGACTATTACGGAGTAAATTGGAAGTCTCAGACAAATATTATGTATCCGCACAATTTAGAGTACGACACAGCAGCGTTTGTCATTGTATAATATATCAGCTCGACCGATCTTCAAGATTTTTAACTTGTTACATTTGTCTAAATTATTTAACAAATTGACGTAAGGTGAAATATTCCTAATGTGGGTGAAAGCGCGAAGCATGGATAGACATTTATAAATAGTCACAGTCAAATATTTTTAAGTGGTACAAAGTTCACCGCATCCTGTAGTTCTTGTATAAAGTAGAAATAGGTGGCAGAAAAACGATAAAGTTTTCATTTACTCGCACGATACGTGATGTGTAGCTATCGGGATATCTCACGCGTGTTTTCATGATTCTTTTATACGAGAGTTATGTCTGATTCCAGCTCTTGTTTACAGTTGGATTTTGCGACCCGCTCGCTCCTTACGTGCATTGAATATAGTTTCGAACACATGTCAATAAAAGTGACTACCAAGTAAAAAAGAAAAGTGTCTCGGTGATTTCAAAATAACTGCCGTTTTGCCGTTGGAATTTTTATTTACACGGTACCAAGATTAAATCTAGATTTTCGGTTTTATGCTTGTCGGTTCAGATTGGACGTGAAAATGGATGACGAGAGATAAGAAATAAGAAATCTTACTGCGTAAAAAAGGGGCACGTCACGCCAAAAACTATAACTAACTTAGTTTTTACGTACCCAGTGTCACTTGTGCTACCAAGACTAGTATAACACGTCATATGTTAAAATCCGTCAAGTAATTTAGGCTGTAGAGCACGCCAAAGAATTAAGTTCATACACAAACATCCGAAAAACATTATTCTCGGATAAAAATCGTACCGTAGCCAATCCAGAAAAATCTTATACTGAGAAGAACATTCAAATATTTTGAGACTCTCAGCTCCAAAGGATCCGAAGACGATAATTCTATTCCCGCATTTCGTATTTCACTAGAACATTTGAAAACATATGTAGAAAACGTTATCAAAGTAATACCAAGCCAGACGTATCCGGAAGTTCATTGCTCTACGTTTTTCGAAATCAATATTTGTTATTGAATATTGCCTGCCAGTACTTGTAACTTCTACTTGCCGAAAAGTATTGTTTATCGCGAATTTGCTTTTGACTTTGTTCGGTTTATATTCCATCTTGTTCACCAAAAGTTCATATTTTGATACACATCTGTATTACTACACTGGGTCATGTCCTCGATTAATAATATTGATGAAGAGTTTTTTTTTATAATGTAGAAGTAGCAGATGAGCATGCAGTCCACTTCATGGTAAGTGGCTACTGCCACCCATAAACATTTGTAATCAACGCTAGATAAGATTAGATTCCTACCTGAGGTCGACCACAGATGCAACGCTACCCTTGAGGGCTAAGCTGTAATGCCTCGGAGAAGTATGTCTCCCTTGCCACGCCTTTCAGACCAGAATACAGCAGCGCTTAGGGCTGCTGTTATTCTGTTGCCGGAGTCGAACCACAGAGTGTTCCACCACGTTCACATAAAAGAGTCTACTACCTTCAACTAGGTCGTTTATTACAAGTAAGTTTCAAGGTAAAATTTATTAAGAAAACAACGAATTATGCTGAGTCATGGAATGAAACTTGAGTTGTAACTGTTCGCCCTATTTGGCGCATAAAGATGGTGTTTTGACTTACACCTGATGTTCGTATCAGTAGGATTGCTCTATAATATGTAATTAGTCTAAAAGTAAACAAAAATAATCTAACCAAATAGACTCTTAAAGCCTCACACGCATTTCGACATAAACCAATTACCAATATACAAATTATAATAACAAATATCAAAAAATGTCAAATAAATTTCAAATGTATTCTAACCGAATTGCGATAAGTTCTCAATTCGACCTATACTTAAACCTAAGCACAAAGAAAATAAACTGAACAAATAGATCTAAAGAAATGTAACAAACATGTCACATCAGCGTGTAACAATCGTATTATAATTAAAATCACCTCGCGACAGCGGTCTGGCACACTGTCTCAGTAATACAATATCGGACACGTGTGTAATTTGTTCGTGCAATATGTCACTGGTCGCGGCGGGCGGATTAGGAGCGGATCGGTCTCTGTTTGTATGAAGACTCTCGGTTAACTCAGTTTTATTGCTGTTGCAGTTTATTTATTTCATCTGCGGGCTCTTAGTCTTTATTTTATGTCTATTTTGTTGTAATTGTTGTATAACGATGATGGAATCAGACTCGGTCCCGGGGGTCACGTGACCACCCGGAAGACCCAAGAGGGCGACTCGCACTTGGTCAATTTTTGAGAGAAACCCCTGAAAAGCAACGGAGAGGATGTGCCGGCTTCCTGCCAGGTGTAAAACCCCACGGTGTACCTCTGGATGCCCTTTATCATGACTTCGTCGTGACATCGTCTGCACTTAATTTAACTAATTTTCCTTGTGCCACAGCTCTTTTAAGCTAATGCTCTTTCCGTTAAGGATTTAAAAGTTGTTAACGCATTATTAATCTCATAGTAATTAGTCGATTAAAATCTGTTATTGTCGTTCGTTCAGTCATTATACTTAACTAGTGATTAGAAGTTCTCACGTCGAAATATTAATAGATATTTTTAGAGATGTAGCTTACTTCCTGATCATTAGTGGGCATAAACATTACGCTGTGTTACGTCCCGTATAAATTTTACACACATTGTCTGTTATAAAATGTTTGCGAATAAAACAGTAAACACTCATCAAGGCACACGATCCAATAATTTAAACGTGCTCATCGAGCAAATAACGCGAGTAAATAACATTTTTACCTGTAAGAATCTCGAAATACGATTAGACAGGAAGAGGTAAGGAAATATAAACATACGTACGTATGTTAAAATAATGCCCGCAAAACCGAATTTGAATTTTCCCTTTGTGCTTCACTGACGTCGTGTATTGTATTTTCGTTTTATTAAAACAGGAAAATAAACAAAAATTTCGGGTCTTGCCTCCCCGCACTGAACACGCGTACACGTACAATATACCTACTGCGTACATACTCGTACATATAACTTGTTATAAAGTGGGTGTACTACTTGTTTTACGCCCTGTGGCGTACGCGCCCCTATAAAATGAGAACAAAAGGAAAGAATTTAATAAAATTTAATTAAAACGGCTCACCTATCTCTAAAGAATGTTCATCAATGTATGATATCTCGACTTTGTTTAATATACGTTGCTCATAAATAAACTTTTACGTGTGTAGATAGTGTTTCAAATTTGATTTCGTGCATGTATTTCTTGGCAGTAACTTTATAGTTTATGTTAATAATCTTTTATTTTATTCTGTGGCGGAATGCTATGTGGATTTAGTTGCAATTTCTTTATGATGTTTCCATTATGATACGATAAATGTAGGATAGGTTCAGTGAAGTTTACAAGTAGGGGTATTTGACGTTCCCACCATGTTGGGATGTTGCCAGGAGGTTCCGGCAGCGTGTAGGAGAAATCATTAAAGACATGGCATATTGACCTGGTATTAAAGCCATAAATAAAAATGTAGAACGCAGCGCCGCCAATAAATACTAGTTTCTTACAACTTACTAACTTTCGTATAGGGTAGCCAAGTATGTTACGTAGTATTTAAAAGGAAGGCGCTGTAAGAATGCACAATTGTTTGTAATAAGGACGTTAAGCATCTTTTGTTACGTTCTTACAAACGAGTTATTCACGCCGATCTACATAATGTAACACTGATATGTCTGGGTGTGAAGGCCGCATGTCTAATGAAACAAATTACAAACAGAATGTTTACAGTTCCGTAGTTTTTGTCTCCGCCCGGGGCTGACAAGCGTACGACATGTTCCCTAATTAAAGAAAAACATTGCACGAAAAGGAGCTCTCGCTAAGCGCAAAACAATAAAATTTAAAATATCTCATTATAATTATGTAAGGTAATTAAGATTTTCAGGCAGCGTAAATTTGTGAGTTGTTTACCATTTTTTCTCCCTTAAAATGGACTTGTAAAACAAATATGTGCAGGGGAATGAAAAGGTAATTTCTCGGAGCGCAATGTTTTATTTTAACGTGGTAATGTCCTCATATAAAATGAATGATCGAAAAAGTTCACAGAGTGATAAATATGTTGACGCTGAAGGAAAACGGCATCGTGAAGTTATAATTTTATTTTGATGATGTTGTAGTCAATTGAAAAGTTACAAGTGAGAAACTCTTTCAATTTCTTTATATTACTTCTGCTTGTCTGTATTCTATACTAACTCTATTAGGGCTGTCCATGCCAAGATGCTTGTGGGCCGTAAAATGTCTTATGGACTACAACCACGTAAATAATACTATTGGAGTTAAAAATACAAATATGTATTTTAGTGTAAAGTACTATTTATATCTACAGATATTAAACGTTGTTAGATAAAATCATATTTTCTATACAATATTTGGAAAGGCACATCTTGTGCCTGCAGTTATGATAATATAATAAGTTCATACAAATTGTGTAGACGATTATTTTGTATATCACAGCCCTTGCCACACATACCTGTAGATGTAAATGCACCTTACGCTTACAAACCGTTACAAATGTTCGTGGACCTCGGAGGACCTCGGGCCACGTAGCCATGGTTAGGACAGCCCTGCTCTATGTGAACACCCTTCGCAGAAGTAATCTTGCTTGTATTTCTTTTGGCACTTACACTGCAGACTATACTGCATGTTTGTATTCAATGTCTCCTTCCCCAGTGATTTTACATCTAAATGTTATTTAGTGTAAGTTACCGACAGAGCATACAACGTAACATGAGTGAGATATTGTATGAAATGAATGGAAGTCTCAAATTTGGATCCCCGTTGAGATTTCTAGAAAAGTGGTCAGATTGACAGAGTTGGAAAATTTTATGAGTGGAATATCATCTGATCGAAATGGTGTGAGCAAAAGTATGTACACGCATACTTTGCTTGCTAACGTTATATGCTTTGTCGGTTATATTGATAATAATATTAAAGAGTATGTTTTCCCTCTAGCTGAAGTAGGACACTGCGAAGTACCGCTCGGCATGGAGAACGGGAAGATATCGAATGAGTCCCTCTCGGCCAGCTCCAGCTACGACCAGAGTGTCTCTCCTCTCAGTTCCCGGTAGGTACATTTATTATTTTCGAAGTTAAAGAAGTCAATGTAGAAATTTGAAGATTTTCGATACATAAAAGTAAATGTCGTCCAATATACAAATATTATAATTTTTTATGCGCAAAAGTAATCGATAAATCAGCACAAGTCCTGGCATAAACTTGTTATTGTTATTATAGACATTATATTCTGGACAGAATTGTCTGGTCAATTATTGCATGAACAAGCATATACTCCATCCCGATAAAACTTAAACTCCAATTAAAAAGTACGAAAAAATATTCGGTGCTCAAAAAGTTCGATTTCACAAACATATCTTCCGCCAAAACATCACCTGGTACCGAGTTAACAAGTCCGCTGTACACCGCACCCAAACTGCCTCGTACGGTTCTCTCAAATTGGTTTGCATGACCGAAATTCAAAGCAAATTGCTACGCCATCGATATCGCATATTAAAATCACCTTTGTTAGCCAACAATAAAGCGCTGCCATGCAACAGACTTGTAACAATAACAGTAAATCCCACGACCGCAAAACGTTCATGCTTAGCTCAAACAATTAACATCGGATATCACATTCGAGACTAAGCCCGCATCCCGACGCAAGACAATAGAGCGAAAACTCAACGCTCATTTGAGAAATTCAGTAACAGAAAATTAAATTTTCTATGAGTTCGGAGCGGCTGTGATCCTACAAAAGCCTTTCGGGACTAGACCGATAACAAGATAAGTGTAAGGAGCAGTTGCCGAAGCCTTATCATCCGAGTCACTTTACATAGGGTCAGAGGCGATTTAGCTAATGCTGCCTTAATTCACCGTTTAGCGGGCCTTGTTCCCGCTGTACCTCTGACGAGATTGCACTAGAGATATTCAAATTAAACGGCAGCCACTCCGGATACCCACCTTTGTTGACAAACGAAGCACTGAAACGTTTACACTATTTGCTCAGTCTATAATGCTAATTTTATTTACTTATGCCCGGACATGTTTTGGTTTCATCTCAACACAATACATACGTAATACTGACTACGCTTTGCGGGAACATTTGCTAATGTGCGTAATAAAAACGTTATTATGAAGTCTATTTTAAGGTTTGTGTCGTTCATGTTACTAACGGATGTATATAAAAAGCAGAGTATTTTATAAAATTGAAATAGTAAATGAATTTGTAGTTATTTCCGATGATAAGTGGTTACCACCCAATGACATCTAACCATATCTGTTACAAAACATATAGAACAGGTTCTACCAGAAGCCGATCACAGAACGTTGCCACAAGACAACTAAGATGATAGCTTCATTTGTAAATCAGACAGGATCCAAACCCTTGTGTCGAAACGCAGAACGCTAAAATGGATATAAAAATAGACCTTCCAGTTCAAGTTCTAGATCTTCCAAACCATATTCACGATATTGATTTCATTACATTTCCAACAGCATAAGGACGGAGTTACGAGGCGGCGCATGGTGCCCCAATGGCCTGATCTCGCCCAGAAGCCGTCAATATTTGGAAATTGATTTACATGAAGAATATTTGATCACTGCAACCGAATCGCAGGGCAGATTCGCTAACTCCATTGGAGTAGAGTTTGTCGAAAGTTACACTATTGAATACTATCGTACCACCCTCAAACGATGGGTCAAATATAAGGATTTCAGCGGTGATAGAATAAGCGTAAGTAATCCAGATATCCTTATTAACGTACTATTTGTGTTAGATTTAAAATTTAAATGTAATATTAAATATGCAAATAATATTACGTATACAAATTTATTATCACCCGTGGCATCATACGGGCACGAGCTCGAAGTTAATACAAATATTTGACATGCAAACGTGCTATATAAATATGAAAGATTAAACCTAATTGCACTATTCACTTACATTAATATTTACTTCACAATCAAACAACATAAACTCAACCCGGGAGGCACGTTAACGCTTGAAAATTGCAATTAATGTTTACGGATTAAATAGAGCATCTTTAAATTCATTTCCAAAGTTTCCGAGCACATCCGAAGCTTAACGTAACACTCGAGTAGGAAAGGCTGATCAAACATGATTCCAAGATTAAACACGAACACGATTCATCGTTAACTTTTGAAGGGTTGTAAAACGCCTTCCGAGCTATTTGACAAACAGACGCACTTTGCCAAATCAAAGATCAGTGAAACAAGCTTCCCTTCAATTATGCTTACGTTTTGACACTTGATTAATTTCCAGCCACTTCGCCAACTTTAGCACGGTAGGTACAGCTATCAAATAACAATTTTTCCTTTGATCACTTTGGGGAAAGGGAATCATAAAAGTTTTTGTTATGAGAGGTAAAGAGACAGGTTTTAATATCTTAATGTTATTTGTCGGATTTTACATATTTCATATAATATGATGAGGCACATTACGGCGGCCGGCAACGCATTCATTTCATTTAATTTGTGACTTTACTTTCCATTCGGTCGAACTCCACGCGGATTCAATTTAATATTAATATCGAATTCGCATATTTGATTATCGGTGACATACCTGAAATCCGTAATGAAGCTCTTTAATTGGCTTTATTGAAAATAACACACTGAATTGTATACAATTGGATTATGTTACGACGGAGCTTACAGCAACTGCTCGCCTTAATTAAAGGTGCGACGCTTCTTCTTCATCTTATCATTTTCCGCTTTGTCATCCTCCAAGAACTCAAAAATCTCGTATTCACTAGCCATCTACAATAGCAAAACATAAACATTTAGGTTAAGTATGATTTGTAAACAAAACCACTATTAAATCCACACAATACACAAATAAAATAAGCATAAATTATAATACTTACCAGAGTACTTTTGAGGTATACTGGGATCGACAGCAAACTAAAGAAACTTATTAAATAATAATAAAACTACATAAACTCTGTCGCGAAAAAGTAACTTTTTAATGATTACTAAATTTGTCACAGAAACAATATTAATTCAAGATTGTTTGTGTCAAATGTGACTTCATGGTACGAATTTCGGTATAAAAGAATGAATGATTTGGAGTGTCACTAACAAAACTGCTTATCAAAAAATTATTAAAATAATCTTACTTTAATGAGGTCGTGGTACGAATTTTCAATGTATGATTAAAATAATATTGTTTTAAGAGATGGTGGTAGGCCCCCAGGGCTCCAGCAGGTAAATGACGGTCCCGTGTTTGGTGCCCGTTTAAGCAAATACCGCTACATCGATTTAAAAGTATTTTAATACCACGATTAGTATTTATAAAGTGAGTTTTATATTGAAGGAAGTACCTGCCGTTAGGATTATTGGGCGAATAAGAAAAAATATGCCTGATTAAAAAAACATTAATTTCGACTTGAAAAAACCTAGCTCGACTAACAAATAACACGCAGTTTAAATTGGTAGGTAAAATCATTAATTAATATTGAGGTAACAAATGAACATGCAGTCCACCTGATGGTAAGATGCAACTGGTACTATGGATATCTGTAATCAACCCCACATAAGAAACCTGAGAGATCTTTAAAAAAGTTCTCAAAAGTATGTGAAGTCTATCAACACACACTTGGCCAGCCGGGTAGACTTTGGTCTAATCCTTCTCATTCTGAGGGGAGACCCGTGCCCACCAGTGGGACAGTAATGAGCTGTCGATGATGATTGATAACGATTTGTAGTCAGAATAAGTACTACCCTTTCAAAATCAGAATACGCCCGATATTACTAACAGCTGCATATAATTTCCCACAGATCTGAATCTGGCCACTTTTTGCGGTTGAATAATGCATTTATTCATTATTCATAACCCAGTTCTTGGCCAACTTCTCGAGCAAGTCGAAGTACATAAAAGATTTATCATTTCCCACCACTAAAAGGAGACTTTAAATAATTAATGGGAAATGTTAACGGGAATCTTATGGGCGGTTTTAGGGTTGAATTATCTTCCATGATGATACTTGGTTTTAAATAAAGTAATTCTGCAAATCTTTTTTTATTACTTTGGAATAGCAAACGACCCTCAAACCACCAGAAGTGGTCACTGCCGCCCAGGGAGTGTGACCAAAATATAGAACTAATTTTACCTGATACGGAAGACAGAAAAAAATCCTTAACTTCCTCCCATCGAAATGCAAGGACAGCTTTAAGCTACAAGTAAGCATAGAATCCTTACTGGTCGATCTATACTCAGGGTTGATTGTACAAAGGAATTTTAACGTTAACAAAAGTCTTATCCAGCCATCAAATGCTAAGCAACTAAAATATACGCTTAAGCAATTCATGGGTATGTACCATTTTAATTATGGTTAACCTGGCAAAAGAAAGAAGAAGTAACACTTAACGTTACCCGATCGATTATGGTCCATTATAGTTATTGTTATGTCTCAGAAATGGCAAGTAACTTGATGCAACACAGAATTGTGACATCCCTATCATGACTATCGTAAAATTTGTTGTTATAGTTAACTTTAACGCTAACTTAAAACGGCACTCGGGTGCAACCCACCCTTGGTGTAACATAGAACGATATTACATTTGACATAATATCTGTAATATCCATGATATATCTGTTTGCGCAACATGTAACATCTGTTAGAATTATTCAAGCAAATAACCACAGTCAGTGGTAGTGGGTGTTAAGCTTCTGGGTTCAGAAAAGCGGCAATAGGCGTAGGCAGATAACCAAATTGATAATAAAACCGTTTCATTATTACCTTAAATTTGGGCGAAACATTGACATTGTCATGACCAAAATGTTTTGATCATACGATTTTTCTCGTAAATATATGTTTAAGTAAATTTAAGTGTTTAAATTCACTGGGTTTAAGTGAAAAGCGACAGGAGTAAGTGATGACTTAATAAAACCTAGAAGATAGAAACCGTGGTGAAATACTACTATATAAAGAAGATATTGTCACGTTTCTGCACCCAATGCAGTCTTTACAAAAGAACAACTGTAATCGTAAATCATACATATCATTAAACCCTCTACACAACACAGAATAACTAGAAAAGAGTCCCAGTAAAGTTATTTGGCAAAGGCACTTATCTATAATACATGAAACGTGTCGAAATAAAATTGATACTGTGATTCAGAAATACTAGTGCCATTTCTGGACAAGTTGCGGAAACCTTCATCAACAAAAATTTTGATTCTCAGAAGAAATAAATAAGAATTGTGCTATTTTGAAATGCTTTCTGCAAATAAAGGATCAGAGAACTTGTAGATGTTTATGACTGGGTACTGACAGGATACACCAGATATAATTAACGATCATAAGGTATTTGAAAATGGATATGAAAAAAAAAACTCCCTTCATTTATCATTTTGAATTTACAGATTTATCTTTTAATTTTTGAAAAGCGGTAGAGACAGTAAAGTATGATTGAGGTAAGTACGGTAATTATCATTTGCCAATAAGTGGACTGCAAGATCGTTTACTATTCCATTCTTACAAAAAAATCATAATATATTCCACATGTTATTACACTTCTTTATCAATAAAGATTTCCCTTAGTTTTGTTTAAAATATCTCCGTTTATTACATTCAAAGCTAACAAAACGTCAGCGCTATTACAAACAAGTATTTGCCTGAAACTACGAGTATTTCCACATGAAGAGCAAATGCAGTAACATTCATATCAGGACGAAACTCCCAACAAAGTTTGCAGCGGTATGAACAATAAGCTTATGATACCGCCAACTTGTCAAAACAGTTTATCTTATTCATTATTATAACAGTTTTATATTATTATGTTGCTCTGTTAGTTATAAGGTCCATTGCAATTAAATTTCAACCACTTTCACTTCACCACTCTGGTTGAAATTTGGTATAATTGGGCTTAGGTTTGCAGACTTTTCTTAGTTGTCTAGGAACCATAGTAGAGGTACTAAATCTTTAAGAGGAGAGGACTTAGCTGGAATCCACGAAAAAGCATGTCTCTCTTACCACACCCTTCAAACCAGAACACAGTAACGCTCGCTTAACACTGCTGTTATTAGGCAGAAATAGGTGTGGCGTTGGTGGCGCCGGAGACGAACTACAGAGGGTTCTATCACCTTCAAAATGTAGTTATGGAGTGTTATATAGTATTGCAGATGGAGAGTATAGGATTACAAACGTTTATAGGCGCCAGAAATAAGTTTAACTCGTTTTCTTCAATTACCTAAAAGAGTGATTAATATTGAAGTTATAAAAGTGCGATAACGATTTTCAACTTAAAGTAAATTAGCAAACATCAAGCTATTATTCTCTACCACCCTTAGTCCTATTATAACAATTGCCAAATTCTCAAACTCTACATTACTCTACCTTAACCAAATATGTATTGTGTTAACCGAAACCCAAAATTAGCAGACACAAACATTTAGCGCATCATTACCCCGTAATAAATAAGGGTTCTAAACAATACATCTACTCTCCATTCTCTAGCAACTCTACATTTAACAAAGAGTTTCTAATTCTAAGGCTTTCCTATTATACAAATATTTCGAGTCATAAGCAGCTATTTATAAAACGGTGCATTGTATTGTTTTAAATTAGATTTAAATTTAATTATTAAAAAATGCAAACCTATTTAATTTACCTCAAAAATATTAAAATACTACATTTTGAAATCGGAGGT
Source organism: Chioides albofasciatus (assembly GCA_018248315.1). NCBI lineage: Eukaryota > Metazoa > Arthropoda > Insecta > Lepidoptera > Hesperiidae > Chioides > Chioides albofasciatus. The sequence continues at coordinate 16,803 of DWIJ01000010.1, forward strand.
AATAGTTAATAACTTTGACAACTCACTCGGAAAGCCTCACGTAAATACGTTTTCCTTGAAATAACATCACAGTGCTATTTTACAGGGATGGTGATGCTCTAGGTAAGCTACTTACCACGATTACAGAATTATTTGATTCTAAATCGTTTTGAATTCGTAAATGAGCGTACTGCACCTCATACTAAGAGACCTGTGACCTCAATGGTATTTAATTAACCCCAAATTAGCTCGAAGTCCGGCCTAAGGTCGGGCACAGATGCGTTACTACCTTTGTGGGCTACGTTGAACAGCCTTATATAAGTTTGATAGCCTATTTTTTTCATTATAATGAAGTATCCAACGAGGATGCAGTCCATGTAGGTGGTGTCCAGGTGGTAAGTGACTACTAAGAGCCATTTACATCGGTACCCTGTATGAGTTTTAACGTGCCATCGACTCGTTGCTTGTTTACGAGCTGTCCCATACTTCTCCTAGCAGCGCCTACCCGCGGAACGTATTGCAACTAAATTTTCGCGGAATGAGTTTCAAACACAGACCCATAATTCACTGTCAAAATTAAATTAAAATTTTAAAAGTAATTGTCTCGTATTTTTATTTGTGATATTGAATCTCGGAAAGACTGACTTGTCTGTTTTAACGAGTCGGTGACACGTTAAAACTCATACTAAGGGTACTGTAATCAACCCCCGATAAGATGAGAATCCTACCTGAAGTTGGCAACAGATGTGTTGCTACGCCTGAGGACTAAGTTAGAAAGCTTCGGATAAGTATGCTTCACTTACCACACTTTTTAAATCAGTATACAGCAGCGTTTTTCGCTGCAATGGTACGACCGCAGTCGAATCACAGAGGGTTCGACCATCTTCAAACATCCTTCATCATTAGAACCTTTAAATTTGAAAACAGTAGCATTTAGCACTACCATTAGAAATAACCAAATATCGCTGTATTACTGAGGATACCTAAACTTACAGCAGTTACTCTATTATTCTATTCAAAACACACACAAACAAAACATAATATGAGCAACAAGGTTATAATGGAACTAAGTACGAACAGTAAGCCGCCATTATCTGAATAATCCCACACAAGAACGCCCTTACAAGGCGTATTGTTTGCATTGTTAGCACCAGAATGGATTCTCATTGGACCTTATGTGCACGGCTTTATATAATAGTGTTATTAAGAAAGTGGTTTTTACTATAGTTGGGAGTGGGACATTATATTTATAACGCATTCCATCGTTTTTCTTGTGACTAGCTCTGGTGGTAAGATGCGGATTCATTGGAGCGATGCTGGATTATGCTTTAAGCTTTCTGCAATTCTGGAGTGGAAGTATGCAGGTGTGTTACATAAACATGTTTTATGACGTAATCATGTCAATGATGATGATGTAATTAGTTTAAAGATGGACAGTTTAAAGACTAAGTGACGTCAGGTAGGACTAAAGTCCTAAGATGACAGGGTACCCACCCTCCAGCTCCACTCCAAAGAGAGACGGACCCGGACGCATACACATATGCGGCAGTCCCAACTTACCATATTTTCCGTGAAACAGTTCTGCATTTCGGCTGGGTATGGATTCCAGCTGGCTCTTAAATTACGACCTTAGTTTTCAGTAGTCACATCGCAATTGTGATCGGCTTCAGGTAGAACACCATACAATCCCTAGTTACAGATAAGTAACATTATGTCCACAAGCAACAGAGACCACTACCATCAGTTGGACTGCTCGATTGCTACTTAAATCTTGTAACAAAAATGCATATGTCGGAGTCCTTCAGATGGACTGCTTGTTAGATCCTATAGTTATGCATGCAGGCAGTGACCACTACCATCAAAATTGCATACTACAACCTAAAGTCTCTCATGCTTCAGACATAACAAGTAAACTTAGATATGGTCCAATAATATCTCTGTAACAATGCAAACAATAGGTTTGCAGTAAGCGGTTCCTTATGTCACATACAATAGTAGTTTGCCATTATGTTTCCTGTATATGACTTTGCTTATTATTGAGTTTGTATTGAGATGTTGTTTGTCATGTATTATGAGCAATTGTTATACGAGTAAAGGTGGTAGAACTCTCTGTGGTTCGACTCCGGCGGCACCACCGCCACACCTATTTCTGCTTTATAACAGCAGTGTTAAGCGCTGCTGTGT
>DWIJ01000011.1:0-18930 GCA_018248315.1 Chioides albofasciatus
AAAAATAAGTTGAAAAACAAAAATAGAATTGTACCCCTGGTGGGACTCGAACCCACAATCCCCGGCTTAGGAGGCCGATGCCTTATCCATTAGGCCACAGGGGCGATAACTAAATTAGTTAAATTATTAACTCATTGTTACTTGTATATAATTATTTAACTATGTTTATGAATTTCATACCTTCATTAATTTTAGGATCATATCGAAATATTCCTGAGATTTTTTCAAACGTGTTGCATTACTTTATTCAGAAAAGTTCTGAAGAACCTAGTTAGCGATTCTATGTCCTAATTTAAAATATGAAGTTTGTAACTATGACCAATATTTTATAAACAATATTAATTATTTGACATAAATGACGTCATTCAACTTTTTTTAATGTTATAAGTTACCTTTTGACAGTCCCTCTGATTTTTCAAAGATTCATCTACTTGCCTTAGAGTTCTTTTAAAAAAATCTACAATCCAAAATACGTTAGCGAAGCAGTATAGCGTAAATTCTTTTTACTCTGAAAGAAGATCTGTTCTCAGTATTGACGCAATAACTAGTGGCATCAGGAGGTGATGATCGGCCAGCTCTGATGAGCAGTAAATGACATCAAAATTTTAAATTACCTGCATTGCCAACTTTCCACTACTAACAAGTAGTTCCACCACTAACAAGTTTTTTCTTTTTTTTTATCGAGGGGGAAACCTTCAAAAGGTCTCCGGCGCCGTAGGGAGCGACGCCGAGTTATGTGGGATTTTTACCGCACTAAAACCCCCCCGGTGGCCGTCCTCAGCATTTAATGGAGAACTCCGGGATCTCCAACGGAACACAACCGGAGTCCTCCAAGCGCGACGCCCCTATCGGGCTCTGCCCTGGGAAAGTAGTCTCCCAGACGACCTAGTGTTTACGACGGTATGCGACCACACGTTCCGTCCTTCCCAGGGTCACTAACTGGAGCATATGTAGGTACCTAGCTATCCTTACACTTCCTGATTATCTGAGCCCTTAAATCCGTTAATTTATTACTTCTACGATTCAAAAAAAATTACAACATCAAAATAAAGCTAAGTTTAAACTGTCATGTGATAAGGCAGGTACACATTTAAAAACAGATGCACATGTCTGGTTAAATATAAATAGTTACACATGTTTTAGAAACAATACGATAACCGTCTATTTTCAGTTGATTTATATCTATAGTTTAGTTAAGGTCTCCTGCAAAGAATTAATTGTTGATACAAATTCTTTGCACGTGTTTAGGTTATGACGCTCATAAAGATATATTATTGGAATGTTTATTTTTTCATCGTTTATGCGAAAATTCACGTGTTTGTAAACGAATTACGTACGTGTTTTAAGATGTTACCACAAATAGATAAGTAGTGCATTAGAAGGAAGAATTCTTTCATTCGACTCTGGAGACACCAATATCTCACCTTTTTCTGCGTTATAGCAGTGTTTAACGCTGATGTGTTAAAGTGCCAAGAGAGACATATATAACCAAGGAGTTCCATCTTAGTTCGTAAATAGCAACGCATCTGTGACCGGCCTCAGATAGGACTCTTATCTTTTCTGAGGTTTATTACAGATATAGTATATAGAGCTGCAGAAGCCAGGTGTTACCAGGTGGACTGCAGGCTCGTTTGATACTTCTATATTCTATATCAAATTTGTTTGTACATTCTTTAAAACGATAAAGTACACAAACAACCTCCCACATACAAACCCTTATAGGTTACAATAAGTTAGTCATTCAAAGCTTAGAGCATGGTCCACTACGCCAGCCAAGTGCGCAACGGTACACTTCAAATATCTCTGATAACTTTAAAGATAACTTCCAAGCATGTAGTTTTCTGACCTTTTTCTCCATATTTAAAGCAAGTGATAATTAATTTTTGCACATTCACACACTTATTACACACACATACACAAATTTATTTCTGATTTATAGAAAAGTGGTGTCACCGTTCTACTAATTTTAGGCATCCCTTCCCATTACCGACATTACCTACCGGCCCAACATCTTACCCTAAAATAATGTCCTTAATAACCCGTCACTTCGGATCAAACAGACATATTTTCCTATATTTATTGTGATTTTTCCTGGCGCGGGACCAAATCATATAAAATCATTGGACCGTCACGGCGCGCAGTTATTGTAAAACGTTGAACTTACGGAGGTGGGCACGATTGGTTATTTCGAGCGGGATATTTATATGTCACGATATTTTCCCTTCTTCGGATTTGTACAATAGTTTTAAATATACTGAGGAAAGGAAACAAGGCGTTTGTTTCAAGAGGCAAAAATTTATTTCATAATGACTTGGTTTTCTTCTCGGGTTCATAATAATAGTAAAGGAGGTATTACAGGTATCCTACAAGTTCACAAATATACATTCGATATATCTGTAGGGGCATTACGTATGAATATTAGCGTACCTACACATAGGAAATTTAACATAAACATTATAGATATACAACCCAATGTTTCAATTTATCTATAATACAAGTAATTACCGCAAGCTTAATTGTAATTAAGCTTACCGTATAAAATAAATTAGTTATAACTACTAAAACTAAACGAGACGGGATCGTGTCGTGCTATTAACATGTCGTATAGTGTAAAAGGAATTTTATTTTCGTATAAGCAACGGAAGTGTCTATTTAGTACTGCCGTTACCTGTGCAGGCGGATGCATTAAATTAAGCTTGTATAAATAGACAGGTGGGCCGGCGGTAATAACCTAATAATATCTTAGGGCGAGAAAGGTTAATGTTAATATTCTATAGTTAGTTTAAATGCGCGTGCAATTATTGTTATCTATTTGGTTAAGCCATAGACACCCTATTTTGTTTTTTATCGTGAACACAAAACTCTTTTATTAAGTGACCGTTTTGAGGAAGGTAGTTTATTTTTAATTATTGCGTAGTGAAAGATAGGTCTTGTCTAGATGACTAGATATCTAGATAACCTATCTATTATTATTTGCAATTATTAGTTGTTACTCAGAAGAGCATGAAAAGGACCATTTTAATAAACAGGACAACAGTTATTTATAGCGAGAAAACATTTTTAGTCTAAAACATCATTTCAAAACTGTAATTTCGAAAATTATACAGAAAATTTTAATACACATCATAATAATTACGGGAACTCTCACAAATATAATAGCTGCCCACTAAAATATTTCCTGAGGTGCCGCCAAAACCGTGTTCTCAAACGATAAACATTAATAAATCAACTGAATATTTCTCAATTATAATAAATCAAATAAAAAATAAATAGAATATCACCTGTGCTGAGGAATGTGACAAGGTGATCGTAAAGGTTGATGCACACTAACGTCATTTTAGTTTTAAATCTGTCGTTATCATCATGTTTAGTCTTTGTTCTGAACAATGTTTTTCTTACAGGAAATGTATAAGCTATTTTATAAGCGATTCCCCTTTTAACGAAGTTTTCGTGAAAGATAAAATGTTATTAACATTACAGACAATATAGAGTTGCTTATAAACGAACTCTAAAGTTTCTTCGAATAAAATTATGTTGTTGTATTATAGAAATAAGTAAAATGACTTACGTTACGTTTTATTATATAGTTGGCATGTTATTTTTATAGACATCGGAGTAGCTATCGAACGAGTTTTTTAGTAAGCGACCAACACCACTATTGCCACTTTGTAATCAACCCTAAAATGATTAAACACCTACGATATGAAGACTGATAATATAAAATTTACACCGTTTAAACTTTAACTTTTGTGGCTAACATCTATTTTTCATACCCCTTATATAACAAAACAACGTTTGCCGGGTCAGCTAATAGGTACATAAGGATATCTACCTATTTACCCAAACATTCAGCTTCAAAAATAAATAACAATAACAGATGTAACCTTATTTTCGAGTTAAAATGATCTAAATAAAACTACTCTAATTCCAATTAAAGTTAAGTGACAATATACATTCTATTACCCCTCTATTGCTTTTTTAAAATCAAGATTGCTCATTATACGATAGAGTGAGTAAAATAAATTGAGCTTTGGCAGGTAGAGTAAGAGTTATTCGGCGCATTACTGTTAAATATTACGAAGAAAACGACTCTATTTCAAAGTTAAAAGGTTAATACATTATTTAGCCTTTTAACAATACTTTAAATTGAAGAAATCAGTATATTTGAAAATAAACTTTAAGCTTCTGCAATAGAGATCGGTTTAATTCTTAGTTCCACGGTAACTAACAGTATCAACTAACATAGCTGACGTATTTTGGCATAGAAAGTCCATTAGAGACAATGTAAAAGGTGTTTTGCTATGTAAATGTATATAAAGAAACACTGTTATTTTTATCGTTAAGTGATCAAAAACGATCCATTTGAATAGTTAACAGTAGATTTAAAGTATTAGCGTGAGATAGGGAGGAATGCGGATTGATCGCCACTTGCGAAGAACTAACGTTTCCAATTCTGAGATTAAATTAATTTGTATGTTTAGATTTGTAATTTGCGATTAAAAGTTAAAGTTAGTTACATTAATTTCTTTCGACGAAGACTTGATTTTTAAGCGTAGAAACTGATCTGTTATCGACTGTATAATATTTGAGGTTGAATATACTCATAAGAGATACACCAGACTGAATAATATAAAACAAGAAACATCTTTCATCAAAACGTAAACAAAGAAGGAATTTAGGCAAGAAAGGTTTCCTGCATAACCAAGCCGTGACTGCCACGCATCACAAGTAGGAAGTGCGTTACATCCGGTTCCGGGGGCTGATCACCTTCGCGTGATCGACACCCATCACCCTTAGGTGCGTTGTTTATCTCCCTAGACTTATATATTGGAACAGTAGACTATACAACCATGGTATAAAAATCGTAATATTGGAATACCACGTGATCCCTTATATAAAAATCCAAATAAAAATTAATCGGCTTTTACACGTACAAGATTGTATTTAGATTCAATATTTTGCAAGACGCATACTTAACAAAGTATAAAACATTTTATCATTTCTTTTTCAACATTTTAAGTGTTAGTACTTCAATTGCTTAAAATTAACCGATTCAAATTATGTAAGATTTTTTAAAGAAACAGTGAGATATAATGTGTATTAATAAAACTTTGTAAGCCCGGAGACACAGAAAACAGTGGCATTCCTGGAGTGCCGACAGAAGTGATAACTAGAATAATGTTATATGGTTTTTTTCCCATCTCAGAAATAAATACACAATAATTATGTACATACTTATAAATAGAGGTTATGGCAACTCTGTCGCCAGTTTAATGTTTTCTATCTTAAAAAAGGCCTAAAGAAGTTTTTACTTAAAAAACCCATATTCATAAGATGTACATAGATGAAAATTAACTGTACAAGTGTACATATTAATTTACAAAGAAACTGTCAAGACATCATAACAAGCCTAATTTAAACCACAGTAATAAAAACGGATGTTAAACTGCAGATAACTTCACCCACTTATAAACCAAGAGATCAACGAAGGATATTAAAATACCTATGCTCCAGTTCCCTCAGATTATCCAGCTAAGCTAACATGGCACGGTAAATGGTTTTGTAACACACTAACTGGGTCACAAATCCGCGTCAAACATGTTATGAACCGGGAAACCAACCTGGGCCATAGAGCACGCGCGATATGTAAACATTGTAAATCCTACGGTATTTGTGATACTATAACCACCGGGTCTATGGCGTTAAATTGAGAAAAATGTTAATTAAAGTGCGATAAAGGATTTAAAAGCGGTGTTAATGTGTAAATAAAATGTTATTAGCCAAATAAATTTAACTATAAAGTATGAACAGGCCGGAAATAAGGAGACTATGACTTATAGATGATATTTTTCCTCCTTATTATACCAAATGGTCAGAAATTGTTTAGATTGTACATATGTCGAACATCTGAGTTGATGTCAATGAAATTTTCTAAGGATAAAAGTTTTTGTGCTATTTTTTTTAAATGTTTGTTCGATAGCCTATATTTATATGTGCAGTTCTTATTCATGTAACGTTATTACATTGTAAAGATAATATTGGTCAGAATCTTAGTTAAATACTTTGTTTACTACATAAATTCTCCTAGTAGGTGTTACTGCTTACCTGGCTCCAAACAAAAATAAAAACGATTGACCAAAAATAGAGATTGTAAAAATATTAAGCGCCGTGAGTCGAATGGTTTCAGCCGATTTGTCACATTGACAAACAGCTTCCTTGTTGTCAGTGCACGGTGGGCGACACAGGTTTAGCTAGTGCATTCTCTAGATGCGTAAGTTTGAACTCGGAACTTTTTCTACTGAATTATTTCGGGCAATACTTACGATATCCTAACGACGATATACGCATCAAGTATACAAGCATATAACTTCATTAAAACACTTGTTATTTATGTTTTTCAATTCGCACATAGACGTGATGGACTATGGCCAAAATTTCTTTAAAAAAAGAGCCATGCTTAGCAGTGTCATGTATTTTATTTCTTTGGAACAGCTATGTAGCGCTATCTATGTACGGGTCTCTCTTAAACACAATTGGGGCATTCTCCACTACATTGTTTTAATACCATAAAATTATTAAAACCAATCACGGGAGAGCCCAAACAAGCACAACAACATATATCGTCCAATCAATAAAAAACCTATCCACTGTCATATCACCAATTTTGTTTACCACTCCCAAATTGTCCACGTAACTTGTAGTGCCCACCGTACGCACATCGCATGACACACTGACCGTTCCCCAAGTGATTTACTGTCGCGCGCCTGTTACCATATATTTCAATACGGACTCTTTTTAATCACGTACAAAATACTATGCAATCAGCGCTAGCATGAAATATTGCTAGGTGCATTTTGGATTATTTGCCTATTTCGCTGTTCCAAAGCTGTGAATAAAACCGTTATTATTATTGAATATGGCTTATTTAGGTAGTGTATAACGGTTTCCTTTATGTTCTATAATCACCAAATCAACATGCATAGTCATTAGTTACATAGATAATTTCATTATTTAGGTACGTTGAAGTTATTCAAAATATTCTGTAAGCATATTTTAATTTTGAATATATTTTCTTTATAATAGAATTTCAATTCATCTGTTTTTCAAAACATACAATGTTACAATTAAATTTAAAACAGCACCTATTTCTTATTTAATTAAACCTAATTAAATCTTCACGTAAATGTTAGGTACTTAATTCACTAAATGCCGCAAGATTTGCATTGCAGCCACACCAAAACTGCAAAATAAACGGAAACCAAATATATCTTGCACCAAAACGCCATACACGAAGCAAAAAGAGCACAGTTCCTAGTACAAGTATTAATAGTCCGGACGTTTAATCAAGGTGGTGAGGGGAGGGGTTGCAATTAAGGTACAGGTTGACAGCTGACAAATCGATGCCCGAGTTTGACGTTTACAATGTATCCGGACGTCTTAAGGCGACAGATACTGTTCCGCAGACAATTAAAACTGGTAACGTATGAAGATGTCGTAAAGAAGTGAATAGGCAATTGTTTGTTTAAATCAATTAGTGTTTTGTCTTGGTGATATTATCAGGTAATAGATTGGTGGACAACGGACTGATAGAAAAGATATTTGCCCAGTAAAGTGATCTTGCATTAGTAAGTAAAAATATTTCGTGTCTATTTAGCGGAATGATCCATGCGCCGCGTGATGCTTTACTGACAACTAACCTAACCTAACATAAGCTATATAAAATTAATTTTAATGGCAGCGTTGATGACGAATTTTGTACTTTTTCTTCAGCTGGTTAATAAAAAACTGCAACAAGCTAAAATATTTTAGTATCATTATTACCTACATACCTCCTTCGCTGTCATCATTCATTATTCCTTATACAGTGGAGGCCTGCCCTATCCGTGTCTCAGATTTAGCGGAACGATTCGTGCGCCGCGTGATGCATTACCAGGTAATATTTCTCCGTACGTATTAATATCTAGACGCAGATGTTAATTAGCGTCCTCTTAGAAACATCCACTTTGTATCGAATATGAATGGTAAGGTCCGCGCAGTATATTTCAGGCTCTAAGTATTCATTTGCTGAACCATCTATGTATGTGAAATAATTGAAGCGGTTGTTGCTTTATTTCTCTTTGTGAGTTTGTATGCTCATGAACATAATGCATGTCATACATTCTTTTTAAAGGTTTTTTTTCGATTTATGAAATCTGAATTTATTCTAATTTCTTCATTTTCTTCTTCATATATCCTTTAGTTCCAATAAGACTTAATTTACATATTGATGCAGTATTTTGCAAGTTTTTAATTTACGTGCTTAAATGTACTTACTAAATATAACAAAGTTTATTTGTTTTGTCGCCTCTATAGTCTGTTGAAGCTACATGTGTGGTGACCACCACAGTGCCCCACATACCTCCTGCTCTTCCACGGGTGGTCACTGAAACTATTCGTTTGGTGACGTGATAAATGCGTCCATTTGTTAGCCATGGCTAGTTTGTTTCGTCACTGGGAAAAATAAAAAATACTTTGTTTTATTCACGTTCGGTTCCGATGTGACAACTTGTCACTTTGAGGTTGCTACACTTTGTATTCTGTATTTTCTTGAACATTTTATTTCACTAAATATAATGTTGCTCAACAAACGGAGCTTAAAGAGATCAAATAGCAACGCAGCGACGACGGCAGATTTTTTATTTCCCAAACCTAAGATTCGACAAAAATTACCCGACATTTTTTCAAATTTTCGGTCAAATATTTCTCGCAATATTTAGTTAATTTAAGCTTTAGAATAAACGAGCTATTTAGTTATGAAAAACGTTCCTAACTGTTCATAAATAATATTTTTGATGGCGATGTCGACGTATATTATAAATGGTGCGAAACTGTAAACACGTCTTTTAATCGGCATTAAAAATAGGGTGGTCCATTTAACCCAAATAAAAATATCTGACCTACAAACTAAATTTGCGTGATATACGTGTTAACATAAAAACAATTTTGCATTTCGAACACGGAAAGCTTATTACCGCATTCACCAATTTTGACTTTTATAAATGGCGAGTAGGTGCGTATGCAGCACTAATGGGGCAAATCCGGCAACAATGCCGCGTGGAACACTAGATTTATTTCACAGTATAGTCAATTAACCTGTGCTTCGATATATCACTCAGTGGGCTATTCCGGTATCGCAACTTTGTCGCACGGCCGTCGCATGGAAAGTTAACAAAACGCCTGATTTATCGGCTATATAAGTTGCTTGTTTAACCGCGGACGGATTGATCTAGACGAGGAAGAGACGTAGTGACACTATTTTACAAAGCTGCTATATTTATTTTTTGTTTTAAATAGCTGCTTTATTCTATTGTAAAGAGGACAAGGCATTAATTTTACTTTGAATGAGTGAATTATTGACCGGATTGAACCGTTTGCGATCTACCTTCCATCGACAAGATACAATATTTTGTATAATTTGTTACTCAATTACGAAATTGCATGGTTTCCTTTGTACATCGCTTCATGGAATGATTTAGTTAAAATTACTTTAATACCTACCCTGCCCTACCCTACCTTAATCTACCTGAGTTCTTAGAAAACAGAATTAGCGAATCTCTTTTTAGAGAGCTAAAAAGCTTAGAGAGCTATTCAACAGTCCTAAAAATTGTTTTATGAATATAAATTACTTTTTAAAAGAAATATAAAAGAAATATTTTTGTGATAACTATGTTTTTTCTTCTTTAGTTCACTAGAATGCTCGTATCCTGCCAATTCTGACCACACAATGTAGTATTAAGGTCTCTACATTTACCTCTACCGTTCACTCTTTGTTAGTCAGACAAGTTAAACTCAGGTTAAATATAAGTGGGTTAGGTGCGCTACTAAGATTAATTCCCGTCATTTTGTGTGACCAGGTAACGTGTTACATGTTGGTGTAGGCGATAATGTGCGGTGAGGTAAATTAACGTTAATAGTCGCTAATGACGGAATATAGAACACATATATCATATCTTTGCATTAGTAAAATAGTAAATTGTGGAGGCATCGATAGTATTAACACAGCATAATATTCGTTCACTATTCGTTGTACGTATCTTATTATATGATCATCACATGTGTATACAAATACATACATACATATCAGCAATGTGCAACCAAGCCTATCAAAAGCACGCAAAAATCCAATTTTGTAACCCCGTCCCGGTAACCCGTCCAAAAAAGACGTCATTAAAGATATGTCTTAATTGAATTATATGTAATTCAGCGTCGTTAATAACAAATTGAAACTTGGACAAAGATATGGATTTCGAGCATATAGAGGAGACATCCACTATGAATTTCGATACAATTACTTGGTAAATGCCTTACTAATCTTAGATTTCCTTCTGCTTTGTAGTTTTTTCTCTATTACATATATTTCCTACTGTTTTTTCTTTTAAAGCTTGTCTAAACTGGAACCTAAGGTCTACGTGCTAATTGTTAAGGTCATTTGGTTCGGGCTTCTACAATATAAGTACTTCTGAGAAGTGCTCGAATACAGCTACCATATAAATTATCGCAGTTTACATTACATCAGGAGACATTCTCAGTCTTCCCACAGAGAAACTGTGATACGTGTACATTTCTGAATACACAAATAAACCACAAACACTAAAGCGTCTTAATACACTATCTCCAAACGGTATTACCTGGCCAATGGAAATAGCACGCACTCTCGTGCTTTTTCTTCTGTAAGCCAGCTCACTTTAAGCGTCTGGATAATTTATAGTGGTCGTAAACCTATGTCCGCTTTTAAGTCTGTATGAAATAATATGGCTCTGACGTACGCTAGCTAGTACGGGCTCATCACTCAGTGGTTTGAGATCAAAGGACGGTCTCCACTCTCGCTCAATTGTTTATTTTGATGACTTTGTTGCGATGAACGAGGTAGGATTCTAATGGAGTTGGAGACGCACCTAATCTTGTTCGAGAGCGTTGAATGACAGATACACAGGGGGAGGTATCGAGTGGTAACTAAAATTTAATGTTTATGCTTTGTGTTTAAATGTGTTGGTTCATAAGAAATATGAAGTCGGTACCTGTTATGTTTTAAAAGATACTTATTATTTGCCAATTTCATTATTTAAGCCTAAACTATGGTGTATGTGACAAGTCTTTATAGAAATAATAAGTTACTGCTATGAGTTGTTACAATTTCAGATGTAAAGATAAATTTTAAGAAAATGATGAAGTGTTATTCCAAGTCCTTTAAACCCCTTGATTCAAATCTTCAAATCTCTTCAAATTTCTTGTTCAATATCAATCATATTGCTAACGATGATAATATATAGTACTGAAAAAGAAGAAGAACTAAAATCCTCGACTGGTAAAGGCATTAAACTATTTTAGTTTAATAATTTTGACAGTTCACAAAGCATTCAAAATCATGATCTTATATTAAAGTCTAATACTAATGTCAATTAGAAGCACATCTAAGGAACCAAAGTGAGATACTCATAATAACGTTCAAACATATTGTATATCTACCTTTTAGATAAACATCTTCCTGAATTATCGTGTTGTGTGTAGGTCAAACGGGAATATATTTTGCGTTTCATGCACCGTCCAGGGTACTGAGCCTCAATTAATGCACCCTGTCGCCTTTGATCGTCATTGCAGCGCATCAAAGCGAATCCTCAAGCTGCCTCATCCAGATCAAAACTTATTATATCTTCAAATAATCTCGCTAAGCCCTAGACTTACTTTAGAATGTCTCAGAGTAATTATAAAGTATAGAGCCAGCCCACTCGGGTACGAACGGTAGTAACAGGTTAGAACACCATCACCTTATAGGGCGAACGCATAATTCATTAATTAATTAAAGTGTTAGCATTTATAGAGTTAGGTAATTTCGTTGTTTTAATAGTAAATATCGTATTTCTAATGAAATGCAGTAGGTAGATACATTTCGAAACATTTCCAACCCCCAAATATCTACATCTCCCACAATTTATATCTAAGATCATTTTAAACAGCTATAGCGCACCTACTAACGATTCGTAAGGTATTGGCGGCATAGACGCACTCTATGCTAGTTACTACTCTGCGAATATCATTCACGGCAACAGTTCCATGTGTATTAAAACAGTCACCTGTCGCTCTAAACAAGGTTTAATGGTTTGATAGATGTGGTTGCACAAATCTGCTTCTTGGAAGTATCCACCTGGCGTCACTGGGTACGCAGCTTGAAGATTTATCGTGGCGACAGTAAGGGTGTTGTCACACTGTAGGGTACTCAACAAGCGATTATTTGGTCTGTGTGCGATTTGCACGTTCATCTCATGAGAGAGAAAAATGAGAGGGACACCTTCCTCTTGGGATGAGGATAGCGTTATCAGCGCCAAGCAACGTTGCGAGGCCGTGAATGTAATGCTTCTCGTGAACGCATCCAGAGGAACATCGCGGAGTATTAGTCAGTAAGAGATCGTTTTACTCCCCCGAGCGGAAGGGGATCCATGAGTTTTTTCTGGGAAAAAGTAATAAGAAAATTGAGAACAATCCTCAGCGACTAATTACTTACTTATTACTGCCCCACGGCACGGCTTTTCTCTCAGTATAGGCCTACAGTCCACCGCGCTGGTCAAGTGCGAATTGTTAGACTTCGCTTCAAACACCTTTGAGTTTTTTTTAATCTCTCATGTATGGAAATTTCCTCGCTATGTTTTCATTTCCCGTTAAAGCATATGATAAATAATTTTTCATGGTTGGTAAATCCATTTTTGATATTTTTTCGTGAAGAATCTGACGTAGGTATCTACCTATTTATTCTCAGTTTGTAGGAATTAAAATATGTTTTCACCTTTAGAAAGACATCTGTATAAAAGTTATTCGGTATTGTAGAAGCTTAGTAAATGCTCCTGAGATTGCGTGGATGAGAATATTAAACTTAAGCATTTAAATTATGTTTTCAAATCCTATGTAATAAACCGTCTATCGTCAAGATGAGCAATATTTTGAGCATATTGTGGGCTATCATGGAATTAGTTTTACGATTTGGACGTATATCTTTTTGTATATAACATTTATTAATATCAAAACACAAACACAAGTAATTTATTGCGAACTTCGCTTGCATAAATGCAAGAAGATTTTCTCGCGACATTCGTTTTATATCAGTAAATCAAGATTATTTTCGAGATGTATATAAACAAAGTAAATAAAATGTTCCAATATCTATGACAAACATTAAATTATATGAAAAGGTATGGGGCATTCCATTAAAATGGTAGGCCGGTCCTTTAATTGGTAACTTAATACGACTCATGGCATGAACGTTTTAGTTTTTTAGAAATAAAATCTGTAAACTTTTTCTGTTTTCTGCCTCCATCTAAAAAATATTGAGTTACTTCATAAAACATTAATAGTGTACCGATCGTCAAATTAATTCACCCTTTTCGTATCTGACCTTTGAAGAGCGAAGTAAAGTATTATTATAACGTTCCACACAATGATACGGAATGCCACAGATCTATCAAGATCCGAAATGAAATCTGGAAAGCCGGGACTTGCACCCAGCTTTGTAGGTGTGACGTAGATTGTCAGAATAACAATGGGAGGGAGCGGACAATGCGGCCGGTGGTCGAAACAAGCGACTCTTTGTTGGGGATGACAAAGAATAAAGATGCTAGAGGTGTACTGTGCGGAATGTATAGTTTCGGACGAAGTTTAGGGTTTAAAAAAAAAAAAATTTAGGGTCTTTTTTGCTTCGGTGCGTACGGATGTCCGCTTCGGACTGAGTTCACGTTGACTTAATGATTCTTCGAAAGTCTTTATTTATGTTTGTATTTGAGGAATGAACTTTAAATGGATGTTTGCCGCTTATATTTTTTAGCATGCTTTTATTAAGTTGACTTATATGTATGTATGTTAATATCAAGAACATTTCAAGTCTTATTGTCCTCATGTATCTTCAGAATTAAGGATTCTCCCTCTGGAGACGCAGCCTGAGGAAACGTAGTCTAGTTTGAAAGTATAAAAGTGTAGTTTATAGTTTTATTTAAAAAATATTACGCCTTATTAACAATACTAGACATTTTGAACGAGTCAGACACACGTTGCAGAAGAAATAATACCATTCTTACCTACGAATACGTAGAGAAGGTGCGTGCCTGTCAAAAAATTATATGCATGAGAAACAACACGACACAGCTACTCGTAATGTCTGTGAATTGACATTATCTCCCTAAATTGAATATGAACTACAATCTGAAACATTTCTACGAAGTCTTCTAGTCTATAATACAGTCGGACAGAATGAAAGGTGCCTCGGCGCGAATGAAACATACCTTTCGGACAATGGTGGTTTAATATGGCGATTTACCCTAAACACCATTATTGTGCATACCTTTGTTATTTTAATGCAAAATCGTCCCTACCCCTACCAAATAGAGTGTCATTCAAGTACGAATCATTCGGGTATACGATTCATTAGACTTATTGTCATTACTGTAATGAGTTTGGTTAAGAAATTTTGATAAGGATCTTGCCATCATATTTTCATAGATAACGCATAATGTAATACCTTGGATTAGTACCTATGTCTCTCTTACTATATAAACAGCGCTGATCACAGTTGTTATTATAAAGTATAGCGGTGGTAGTTAATAACCGTTTGTTACTACGTGCAAATAGTATTAGAGCAATAGTAGTGCTATTAATCGCTATTAATAATTTGATAACTTGATACGTTAACTGGTAAAGAGCACCTAAACCTTGAAACATTTTCACAGATGTAAATCGAAAAATAATAAGACGTTAGGTAATGCAGAGATAAAATATAAATATTTTGGTTACGCAGAAATTTCTTGATTTATGAACAAGGTGGTTTTATTATCTTTAGGGTTCAGTACGCAAACTTTTATTAGGTACGTTAAATTTTAACTATCTCCTAGTTTTCAATCTACCTGTGTATTTCATTATACATTGTGATATATAAAGTATACTTCTTCCTATGAAGAGTTTTTTTATTTTTTATTTTTGTAAAATAAATTAGTTAAACCACGCTTAAAACACTTATTTTAATTCTGTTATAGGTACTTAATTCCTTTAAACATTTGTTTATTGAAACCCAGTACCTACTAAGTGTACCCGAATGCAAATATCACTCTGGCACTAGAAAAAAGATTCGTCTCCTATTATGTAAGAATAAAACCTCAGCTATTTTTTTTAATCCTGCTATTTTTTACTTGTTCCTTTTCTAATATCTATAGCCAATCTATACATTTTTGGTTTCTTAGCGATGCGTATTTATTGAACGTGCGGAACCACGTTAATTTAATTCCATGTAGCGCACACCTACAATTATATAACGGGCATAATTCGACAGTCTCATAATAAACAGACGTACGTTTGCGCGCTCTATTTATTAGTATAACATATTTTTCGACGCGCCTTCAACGCAGAATTAAATTAGTTTACGTAGAAATAGTTTTTCTTCCGATTATAATTATTTTGGTAGATTCAGGTTTTGATGAGTTTATTTCATCTTTGTGTTTACCAATATCTATTATGAAAAGTTTTGTAACCGCAATCCACCTGATGGTAAGTATTTACTGCCGCCTCTCTGATATTAATTTGCACTGTCTGAAATTAGTCCTAGGTAGGACTCAAATCCTATAATAGATTGATGGCAAGCAAACCTGTAGACAAAGTTAAAATGACTCGGAACCCCCCTTTTACCTTACCCTTCAAATCAAGACCCTTCAATCAAGTAGAAGGGACTAATAGTAGGTGCTCTTATTGAACAAAAAACTATGTGGCATAGTGTCACCAAAATCAAACTACCAAAACTTCCACTATTTTTTATTGCACAAGTTTTACCTAGTCGTAGTAGTAGTCTAGAGCTACGTAATTGACTAACCTTATAAGACATCCAAGTAAGTAAGTTAAATTCAGGTAAATAAAAATATTGTAAAGCACTTGTCGTCTAAACAGTACCGGTGAGAAGAGAAAGTGCGGGGCGCGGCGCAAATTGCCGCTGATTGCCGGCAATTGCGGCAAACGAGCGCGCGCGCAGCTCCCGAGGTACGGAGACCGGTTGATTTGTACGAGTGTTGTACATAGGTCTTATGTGGGTATAGTTTCATGGCCAGAGCGGCGCATTGAATTACCTATATAAGGGCAAACATTCGTACTACTCATAGAATAACATACCTATACTTGGTTTACATTACTTAAGCATTAATTAAACAGGAAAGCAAACCAAAAAAAAATAAAACATTAAAAAAATTATTCACTATGACATAATTATAGCTATTAAATGCGTTATATGAGTACAATTAAATTAAATGACGAACAAATATCTTTATTTATACTTTGTTCATATTCTCATATAAGTGACTTGTGTCTTTTTTGAGAATAAATGTCTATAAACTGAACTTACCTCTACATCACCATATGTGATGTAAATGATGGAGGATTTCTTAGTTGATCGCTTTATAATAGTATCTCCTGGGATGTAATGGATCGTGTGCATGTTTTTTGCAACTTCAGACAAAAATTGATAGGAGAGATCGCGAAGAATTCGACTCTGAGAACGAACAACCACATTTTATTTAATTATTAAACATCTTACGCCCGTCAGTTAAAACAATAATTATTTAATCTTAACATTTTTTTTCTCAGTTCGTATTTTGACAATTACGTATGCAAAAATGGTGTCGGCAAAGTCGGCTACACAAAAATTAAGTTAATTTTTGTATAGCTAAGATTTATGATTAACCAATGGACGAGAGTAAGTCTTTTTATAGCCGACACAGTAATTCAGTAGCATCTCGATCGGCGACAGAGACCGATATTATGAAAATTAGAAGTAGATATCATTAAATATGTTTCATACCTTTTGTATTGCTTTGAAGTAAATATCAGTATTAACGGTGGCGTGAATTGTTGGCGGAAATATAGGAAGTAACTCAGTGGAGGAAACTGCCTTCTGCTTCTGCCAATACATCTTGTAGAACGTCTCTACTTTCTCACGTAATCCCAAAGGAACATGCGAATGTTTCTGGAATTTCAAAATCTCTAGCTAGATTTCATTGAACGAAATTTTATTGAATAAACTTAAAGCAATGTTTGAATTTGTCACGCAGCAGCTTAACCACCTGGTACATACATATGTGCTCCAAAGATCTTTTTAGTGCCACTAGAGTCAATCTACGAAGCGTATTAACAAATCTTTACCATTTCCCTCATGATGAGACGGTATCTAGCCCGGAAGGACTCTTCAGGTCTCATGTAGATACTGATGACCAACGACAACGAGGCCACAGCGGCGCCTGTCACCGTGAGGCAACCGCTAATCATGACCAAAAGGCAGGCTATGCGCTCTATGTCGTTCGACGGAGGTACTGATAAACTATAAGGTAAATCTGATATGTAATATCGTCGCAATTATTTATACCTCAGGCATTTTAAGCGATTATTAACCAGATCTCCGGAAAACGCTTTTTTTAGCGATAATACCCATTTTTTCGTCACAATATCTCAATCATTTCTAAGCGATTATTAACCAGATCTCCACAAAATGCTGTTTTAGCGATAATACCAATTTTTGTGACTGTGACTTTATGCTACAATGATTTATTCCAAAATGTATGTGCATCATAAAAATCTTAATCACTAACTCCAATACAACATAATGTAAACCAATGAGATTAGAAGTCCATATAAATTCACTGATTCTACAACGATTAATTTATTTTCTAACCCGATAGGTATGAACATCTTGTTAACGATGTATAGCGCGCTGAGGAAAGCCACGTCAGCTTCTTCAGACAATTCCTCTCTGCCACTGGGACGACCCAATCCTCGCTGGACTTGGAACATGGCGCGTCTGGACCCTTCTTTATCAGAATATTCTCGCTCGAACTAAAGGAGAAAATGTTTGATCATAAAAATCTCTTGTACTTTGTTATTGTAAATTGTTTTTAAAATCTTTATGCATATAGGACCACCTACTTATTATAAGACTGAGTAACTCCCGTTGTTGGAGCCTAAGGCCATTACCTTGACCTTGATGCCGATGTTTTAGAGTATGTACACAACAGCTTAATACCTAGACATGAAAAGTCTCCTAATATTAAGAATTTCTAAGATTAACCTTGCTAAGTCCATCTTTAAAAAATCATGTCGTTTACCTATAAACGTTGCTTACTCATAACTCATATTTACAAAATATGATGTTCACTGACCTGGTCAATGTTAAGCCAAACCAAAGCCCAGGTGATGCGTACCACGAGAAAAATATAACAGTACATGAGTGTTGTGCCAATAACGCTTCCCTTCATGTTGTAATTATTACGGGACCCTTGAACATACAAATAGCAAAAGTCGTAGTTATGTTGTGACGATTGAACGCCTATTTATCTTCAGCCTTAAATATTTGGCCCGTCCTGAAGAAAAACACTCAAAAATATATGACAATTTCTAGAAACAAAGTAAGAATAAAGCGAAAGAGTTGAAAGTGCAGACTCCCTTTTGCGAAATGGAACCATTGATATTTACATTTAAATAATACTTACAAAAATACCGAAATGGTCGATGCAGGCGTAAATAATAACAGATCAGTTTGAAAAACCGATTGGTATCGTCTTCAAATGCGACTAAGTAGTGCGAGTATGATAATATATCGAAGATGAAGCCGACTGAAACAACCAATTTTCATGTGGTTTAAGTTAGTACCACAGACCGCCCGTTGGTTACTATCGTTTGAGCATATGATAGTATTGGTAGCTATATTTTTATATGATATAGGAGTAGCAGACGAGCATGCAGTCCACCTGATGTTAAGTGGCTACTGCCGCCCATGAAAATCTGTAATCAACCCCATACAAGATTATACCTAGCTGAGGTCGGCCACAGATGCGCCGCTACCCTTGAGAACTAACCTGGAATGCCTCGGAAATGTATGTCTCC
>DWIJ01000012.1:0-18883 GCA_018248315.1 Chioides albofasciatus
GCTACCCCTGAGGACTAAGCGCGAATGGCTCGAAAAAGTATGTCTTTCCTACTACACTCTTCAGACCATAACACAGCAACGCTTAACACTGCTGTTATAAGGCAGAAATAGGTGTGGAGATGGTGCCGTCGTGTTCGAATCACAGAGGGTTCTACCACCTTCCGTATCTATGTTGAATCCGATACGTTATTATGATCAGATAGTAATAATTACACTTGTTGAAGTGGCTTGGGTGGTTAGAAACATCTGACACGGATTGGTCGTTAAAACATACTTCTAAGAGTTCCTTACTCAAAGGGTATAAATGGAACCCTATTACCAATCCCCTGCTGTTTGTACGTCTTTCATAAAGCTCTTTCTGTCGAACCGTACGTAATAGATAGAAACTAGCTATCGAGCTCTCATTGGACTGACCGATACCAGGATTTAAAACACATACTAAGGACATATACTAGGTATACTTTCCTGAAATAAAGAAAACAACCAATTATTGATATTGTGTAAAAATTGTGCTTTCAGCTCAAATAATGGCTTTATTAAACGTTTAGCAAAGTCTATGAGAATATATTGAGAAATGGATCCAAATTTAATTATAGGGAGAAATTACGATTTCCATTCGAGAAGTTATGCCGAAAATGGTAGCAAATAAAATTTTATTCGGTCGCTCCAGTCCGTAATAGATATTAGAATATTTTTGTCATATCTCTTCGTATTTTTATGGAATTGTAGTAAAAACGAGCAAGCATTTTACCTAAAAGTGAGTAGTCACTGCCGCTTATGTCAGCCGTGATCAGACCCAATTAGACTTAAGGATCAAATACATATTATTAGATACGTACATAAATATATACATACATGCATATATACATACATAAGTACATTACCCACCGCATTCGGTAAATAGTTACGGTTAATTTTTATTTTTATTTTTTAATTAAAGAGCGCAATATAATTTACATAGATAAACTATCTTGGATCATATACACATAATTCGATATTCGGTATCGATACGCTAAGATACGGTTAGATAGCATTACAGTCTCACAGATATTCACATAAATTTTATGGCGGTGCGGCAAATCTCGCGGCAAAAGGATGTGAGCGTTTATTTGTTCAGACTAATGCACATTTTATACGGCCCGGCCCTTATGAGTGGCGTGACAAGAGATTTGATCTAAGTTATGAGCGACAGCGGATTTCTACAGTAAATTATGTGCTAGGTTAAGGGTGATAAAACCCTCTTTTGTTGGACTCCTACTACACCGTTTCTCCTATTTCTGCTTAATAACAGCGGAGTTACGCGCTGCTGTGTTCTTATTCGACGGTTTGGTAGGGGAGATGTCTTGTCCAAAGCTATCCAACTTAACACTAAGGCATAGCATCGTATCTATTTTCGACCTGAGGTATGAATCTAATCTTATCGGAGATCGATTACAGATTTCCATTGGCGTCAAAAAACATCGAAACCACTTAGTGGTTTACTAGAGACCACTTACTAGTCTAGTACAAGTCTGCAAGGTAATTAGTGCTACTTTCTCAAATCTGTCAATATTCTATATCAATTTTTTCTCAAATTTGGCGCTTATTAGCTCTTAGTTTCTAATCAGTTCCTGTAATATTTACTTTCTTTGTAAAGTAGTACAAGATTCTTAATTTTGTTTGCAATTCTTAAATTGTTCAGAAGGCATTTAAATTAGTTTCTTAAAATGCGTTTCAATAAGTATAACTTCTTACTTCTTGGACCAGAATAACCAAGCGAATGGACCTCGTAAACTTTGCGTCGTAAATATGAGTGGGAAAAGATTTCCGGGACAAAGGGGATTCTAGCAATTGACATGAGATAACATGATGGAGCATAGTGGCTACACACGCCATCACATTTACACTAAGTGTGTTTTTAATGCTCAATAACTACTTAACAACTAACGCCAAAAAGAACAAAAACATAGTTAATGTTACTTAACAATAAATAAATAAGAAACATGTAATTTTGAACAGGAGTTTATATTATTAACACAAACGTTACGAAATGACATTTAAAAGTCCTTTCTCTTCGTCCTAGGGATCCGGGTTCAATCTGTGACCATTGCTGCGATGCAGCTTGCAACGAATCCTACATATTATAGATTAAATTCAAGAGTCAGCTAAGCGGTTTTGGGCTGCAGGTTAAAAGAATGATACATACACTCGAAAAACATTACCCGCAGTTGAGCTAAAATGGTTGTGGCGGTAATGCCATCGCAGTTAAATCATTGTAAAGTATGGCATTTTAGAAAGTGGTAAAATCCTCTGTGGTTCGACTCCGGCGTCAACACTGCTATACCTTTTACTGCCTAATAACAGCAGTGTTAAGCGCTGCTGTGTTCTGGTTTGAAGGGTGCGGTAAGGAAGACGAGAAGTTCTAACTTGACCTCGGGGATGGCGGCAGATCTATTTTTGACTTCAGGAATCTTACTAGGGTAATGAGTTCAGATGTTTACGGGCGGCAGTAGCAAAAAACGTATTTGCTCATAAACCATGTTTCGTTATCATAGAATATTCCGTTTAAATAAAATATTTACATAAATTCCGTTTCACGGTAGTAATTTCGTGGGGTTGTTAGTGGATTTTCTATTACACCCCCCGTTGATCCGGTGGTAACGAGCGAACTAAATTGGTTATTTCAATTAGGGGGTTAGCGGTTAGGGCTAGCCAAGCTACAAGTCATAGTTCAATTTGATTTTATAATTTGGGTTCGTGTATTAAGTGGACAGCGAATATGTGCAAGTATGTATGTATGTATGTGCAAGTATGTGCAAGTCACAAATCCTCAATGGAGTAGCAAGGTCGTTCATGATCTAGATCTCCTTCAATTTTGCTGAGACATGTGATCCCAACTGGGATTTTTTTATACAATTCAAGTAGCAAAGAGGTTCTTAAACGATCAGTACGCCCATAGACACTTTTAACTAACTTCATATAGAACAGTTGTTATATTTGAAGAAAACCATAAACGTGTTGCCACTCTTCTCAACGTCTGCTACGGAAGTCAGCCGACATTCACACTTGTCCACCGAAATTTAAAACTGTTACTATTAGAAATAGGTTAGGCAAGCTACCTCCCTGGACACACCATGCCCAGGTATGGGTCAATGGTGTTAGAATACAATCTTCGAAGCCAGGGCTATCACTATCACCTCTATTTTTGTTACGACTAGTTTTAGGCAGTTTTGAAGGGTTAAGTGAGGGAGGAAAACGATATATTCTGGCTTAATCATCAGTGGTCGCAATGCGTCTGCGACCAAGCAATCCAATTGAGAGTTGATTACAGCTGTCCATTAATGACAGTGACCACTTACGAACGGTTGGATTTCGCATTCATCTGCTAAAAACACATCAATGAAACAGAAAATATAAATAAACGATTTTTAATCTGAAAAAACTTTAAACAACCGACTGAACAAAAATAATTTAACAGGAACCTTGTACTTGAATCTTACTTTTAATTAAATAGTAAGTTTTGCACAAATTTTGAGACGCAAATGCAAAAGTTAACAAGGAAGTTAACGTGAAAGTTAAAATTTGTAAAAGCTTGTAAATGTTAAGTAAACATTCTCCAACGGTGCAGTTCATAAATAGATTTATAGAGTCGCTACTGGAGTCTCGCAGGATTGAGTTTGTTTATGGTCCGAGCAATCTTGAGTTGAGATTGTTTCAAGCTATTGTTTTATGTTCTTAGAAGTAAATTGGTTTTTAAAATACATGACTTGAAAGAACAATGCTGACTGAAATTGTAAGGTTCTTTTTTAAACGTGATTGTGTCTTTTCACAAACTAAATAAATATAAGTTAATTCTTTTCATCAACAACCCATTACTGCCCTACTGCTGAGCATCGGTCTCCTCTCAGAATGAGAAGGATTAGGCCAGAGTTCATTGCACTGGCGAAGTGCGTATTGGTAGACTTGACATACCTTTTAAGATTTTTTTATAAATCTTTCAGGTATGTAGGTTTTATCAAGATATTTTCCTTCACTATTAAAGCAAGTGATAATAAATACGCACATATCTTAGCAAAATCAGAGGTCTGGATTTGACCTAGGACCCCTCGATCGGGAAGCCCAGTTTCAACTACTAAGATATCACTACTTTTGTGTCCTACCATATATAAAAGTTACTCGTTTAATGAATTTGCTCTAAATGGGTATTCATCATCATCATTATGGGTACATTCATCTGGGTAGATGAATGTACTCGTAAAGTCGATATCTGTCACAATACAATTATATTCTTCAAAATTTTTACATACTCCCTAAATATTAATTAAGAAACAAAAAAATCTCAATTAAATTTATTAAGGAAAAATAGCGACGGAATAAAAAAAATGTTATATTTGAGGAAAGCTTTTACAATAAAACAAGAATTTTGGGTAAATACTTGATAATACGGAGGTTTAACCACTGGAAAAATATAAAAAAATATATCGTAGAGAAATTGTAACTCCAAACCAAAACCTATTAATTATTTATTAGAAAGTACAGTTAAATTAAACAGGCGACGAGTGTGCAAATTGTAAATAAAAAATCTTAGAAAATGTGACGAAAACATACCCAAGGTAACTAATATTCGCAAAATAAATAACAGATATAAAATGAATGTGGATCTTATCATTTTCTTTCCATTCGTAATACATCATGGTGTATTCATACGCGCGTCAAACACGAATCTGCCTGAACTGGAGCATTTGAATACAAAAGGTTTCGTCTTTCATATATTTTACCGTAGAACACACAATTGTTGGAGTGAAATAATGTATATCAGAGTTGCCGTAAATTGTATCTTTTTCGTACCAAAAATTCGAGTATTAATCTTATTAAAGGTAGAGTCTACCACCTCCTATTGTTGAGTCGCCACCCTTGAACAACAATATTGTATTTTCTTTTCTCATTTATTATTGGATTTCATTCTCAACAAATCCAACCAGAATATGTACCTGACTGCGTAAAAAAATCGCAAATGCCGTGCCAAAAAAGAAACTTAAAGACACATCGCGATAATTAATTTCCAATACGCACGTAATTTTGACGACTTAGTGGTGCGTGTCTGGGCTTCAGACATTGGACCGCTCGATCAAGACACCAAGATTTGATGGTAGTAGGTTATTACAGTAGTAGTAGTACAATATTTTTATGACCTATTTTTAGCACAGGTCCCGCTTGTCACAACTGAGAGAGATATAATCCGTCACGTTACACGCGCTTCCATCCATGTATTAGGCTTTGAAAATCCACTGGTGGACATAATCCTCCCCTAATCTGCATCGACCGATCCTGAGCCGTCTGAATCCATTCCTTTTCAAGTCATCAGTTCATTTGGCCGGAAGCATCCTATGTCTTTTGCTCAAACGTGATCTCCATTCAAGAACCGTCCAATCCCGTAGGTTTTCTATAACTTGTAATATAATTATACTATTTCTAACATTTGGACCACAAATTGAAATTCCAGAATCAAAAACAAATCCTAGTAAGCTTATAGTTATTAATCCAAAGTAAAAAGACCTAAAATCCACATATTGCTCAAAGATTTCTAAAGAAAACATGGCTTAAAGAAAATATTCTCTTAGAGTTGCGGTTTAAAGCTATCCCCGCATCTGAGAGATCTCGTTAGTGCCGCGCTGTTACTTATATGGCTGAGAAGCCTCTGAAACGCGTCTTTCCGCCTGAAAATCTCTAATTAAATCTCATGAGAGTTTCTGGGATACTATATTTATGTATAGGATTTAATAAAGGTTAAAGTAATTATGAGTTTTGTGACCGTCATCGGCAGAACGTAAGCTCACTGTAGGTAATTCTGAGGACTAAGTTTGATTGTCTCTTAGAAGTGTGTTTCTTTCGTAAGTACTAAAGCAGGTAGAGGTAGGTAACCGTGTTATCGCTCATATATAAATTCAAACAAAAAGTTAAAAAGTACAAAATTGTTGTCAAAAAGTTGTCGAATTTATTTAGAACTTGTTGGGATAAAACTCTAACAAGTACTCGAAAACTCCACGCAACCACGCAGTTATAAAGTTACTTTGTTTTTGCTGAAGTTACATGTTAACTTTTCGATGTCTACAACTTTGGCGTATGGTTGTTAATTTTTACGGGAATATACTTCCATTTTTTATTTCCAGCGACTTCTTTCTGTTAACTTGTACATATATTAGTATATTTGTTAATAAATATATTTTTTCGTAGTAATGGAGTTATCATACAAGCGATATTGAGCTAATATTTAGAACGACAGTTCATGTCAAAGACAGTCACCGACAATTGCCGTTTATGACAAGTGGTGACACCTGTCATCAGCAATCTTTGTCAATTGACGTTGTCTGTCATGGACCGTATCACACACCCCACCCGCCCACGGTCATGTATTCTAAGGTTCTATTAGGCTCTCTATTGCTGCAATCATCGAGCTGCGCTGCAGATAGTCTTCAATAATTGGATTAAAGTTTAGTCTAAATTGGTCAAGCTGTTTCCAACATTAGAACCGCACGGCCTTTTGAATTAGATAGACAAGGGGTTATCCTTTATGGGATTTCCTGGTATCTACGGGGTATTAAACAAATCCGCCTATAATACAAGCTTAACAATAAAGCTAGATTTATAATTTATTCCTGGCATAACACAAGGAATCTTCGTGTAGAATTACGAGTGAAGAAAGCTTTATTAATTCGTATTAATTTTAATATAATGCAGATTGTGTTTTGAAATGACTGCTTCATATTACTCGTACATGTTTAGAGGGACAAACATCACAGCATTTATCGTTTCTATCACAACATTCTCCTTTAATTTCTCCAAACTATAAATTTCCTTGACTGATCCATCTTAGATGCCTGTTGCCTCAAAGGGAAATACA
The DNA here is from genome assembly GCA_018248315.1 of Chioides albofasciatus. Classification (NCBI taxonomy): domain Eukaryota; kingdom Metazoa; phylum Arthropoda; class Insecta; order Lepidoptera; family Hesperiidae; genus Chioides; species Chioides albofasciatus. The sequence continues at coordinate 6,881 of DWIJ01000012.1, forward strand.
TACCAATTTCAATCAACATTTCATACATGATGTCATTTGGAAACGATACTGATGTTTGGCATTTCCGAGACTAGCGCCATATATTCCAATATCTTTGAGCTCCAACTCAGGAACTGTCAAAACATTAAACGCTCCAATAAATGGATACCAAATCTCAGTCGCGTTTGCTATGTGAGACGGAGCTAGCCATCCAAGTAATTCTATTTCACTTGACTAAAAATCTTAGGGAATTCATATATTTAGTAACACTTATTCGGATTACGAAGAGGTGTGGCCTATCAGAATCACCTGCTTTTAGGGTAAAAGAACATGGTATTGTCATAAAATGTCTAAGTACTTAAAGCCAAAATAATTATTTGGCGGAGAATACGACCAAAATATGAGTATTTTACATTTGAATTCATCAAATTTTGATGCTGATGAAGACTTTGCTTCAATATTTCACTTTGATGTAACAGGCCAGTGTGGCATGATTTTCAGAAATAACATTTATTTATATGACAATTTATTTAAAAACAGTAAGTACTTATGACTCATGGAATAATATACATTTCATTTTAAACACATGTCACACGATTTGGTATTAATAAATGTGAATAGACCTTCTTTTTGGTCCTGAAACACGTCTTGGTTGGAAATCTTACATTTATTGGAAACTTCGTAGTAAGGGAGGTGACATCATGTCTTGTGAACTGACATCGAGACGTGTGAGTAAGGATGAGTGAACGACTTTTCTAGTGCTGGAATAATAAAGATTACCTACCAATGATACTTAATTTATCTTCTTACATGAGTACCGTTGTAAGTCGTAAGTAAAATAATATCAGCGTATTTATTGAGTTTTTGATCATACATATATTTTTGCGTCGACGTTCTTTGCTCAGACACAAGTTTTCTACTGGCTTTACAGTTGTGAGTGTACTGAGGAATAATTTGTCTGATCACATTAACTTCGCCAAACCATTCGCCGAAGATCAGGTTGAGTCCACAACAAAAGAATTCGTGGCGGTACGCCATGGTTTGATTTGCATGCTCTTTTTTGCCACGGATGTGCAGCTGTAGATTAAACTTCCTCCTGAACTATTACATGGATCTCTTCAAGAAATATGCAAAAAGCTCTTCTTCAAAGCCGGTAATGAATTGGCGATTCCTCCTTTTTATAAGGCGACGATGACTGCTTTCCATCAGACTGCAAATATTGTGGCGCAGGACTCTTGTTATAGGACCCTTGTACTTGGTTATTAAAATTATAAGTACAATTCTCTAATTGTACTTAAGTCAGTAACAAAACTAAGCCAGTAGGTATGATTATATTACACAAGAGTGTTCTGGACAACTTCCATTTCAGCGCAAGGCATCCAAATTAAAGGTTTACGACGATTTGCGCATGAAATATGAATGCAAGCACCATTTTTGAATTCAATGCGATTTTCTAGCACTTTTCACTCAACTTAGAAAAACATTATAGACCCACTTATGATTTAAAAGTTGGTTGAGTCCTAAAGATTGCCTGCGGTTACAACTATTTTGCGCTATGGCAGCAATGCAAAGTTCTTAGGTTAAAGTTTAGAGGATGTGGTAGTTCTACAACTTAGAGCAAATTATTAAAAGGTGTGATAAGCTAAGCATGGAATAACGCTGCGTAGAAACTGACTATGGATCTACATGTACTTAATTTATCGCTAAATAATATATGACAAACTTGGGACCAGTAAATATTATCGTTAATTTTTTGTTCTCATACAACATCATAATGAAGATTAACTCAATTCAGTACCATTTTTTTCTTTTTTAGTACCATTACAAATTTCTACTAGGGCTCCTACCCTTTCGAAAACGGTGGTAGCTAGTAGAAGTTTTGAAAGAGTTCTATCGGAATGTAAGTTAAATATCGAATACGTAACATTTGAATCTGAATTGAAATCAATCCTTTCGTATTTCTTCCAAAGTACTAGGTTATAAATAAAGACTTTTTCGCAGAAGAAATTGAATAATCGAGAATATCTCGCAAACGGAAACTCAGTGATGCAAACGTAACCAAATTTAACAGTCCGTTTGTGAATTGAAATACTAAATATAACTACCGTTTCCTAAGTTTTGCGTGCTTTTGCTTAACGTAACGTGAAATTTTATAAATGTCTTTATCTAACTATCTTTAACTATAACTATTCGTTCAATAGTCAAATGAGTAAATGATCTTGTTACATGCGTAGTTGTCGTCAGTTAACTGTTTGTCGTTAAGTGACCGATGTTTTTAATAATTTTTTTGTCTTTTGTCATTTATACTTATACTTAGGGGCGATCTTCCAACAGTTGCACCAATATTGACGGAACTTCACATAACGGTTTTACAGGGAGCGACATAGGCAAGTTCACATACCTCTACGATTTAACATCCCTATAAGTTCCACATAAAATTGAAGTCGAGGGTTACTGCAGGTGGCTTTGCTGCAAGAACATATAGTTTAAAAGAAAATCAATACCAACACCAACTTGGCATATATTGGAAGTCATTAAACATTTCTGCACTCGACATTTGAATAGATGGCACTTGCTGATTCAAACGATAGCGGATGAAATATGAGGCTAACGCTCGCTGCATTATTTCTATGACATAAATGCAATAATGTACTCCGAAGGGAAGGACGATAAGTTATCTATTGACGTTCGAAGAAACGAGAGTAGCTTTCTGAAATTTTTTAAGAAGCGGAAAAGGAATTTAAATTTGAAATTATCCATCAATTGTGGCCATCATATTCCTTGCTGCAGTAAGTCCTTGAAAGTCATTGAGCAAAAGCTATTATACTGTGTCATTGTTTGTCTGTACAGAGTCAATAAATGATGGTGTTATGAACTTAAATTATTATCACATTATTTTACAACTAAAAATTCTCCTATTTTGTTGAAAAATCTCAAAAACTAATTACTTATGCAGATAGTGTCCAATAATAATTCAAATGATTTATTTTTTTCGTGAAACCCCGATATTTTTCTTCAATTACATTACTGAAGGAAAAGCTTACCGTTATGTACGTGCCTCGCGAGACTTCCACATTTATTCGAGTGACAAGTAACGTAAAGAGACTCATGAATTGAAGAGAAATATATTGGGCTACTTGTTTAGAGTTTTTCTCATTCCCAACTTAACCGGGAATAAGATTACCGGCAGCCATATTACCGCTTTCCGGAACTTCAGCCATGTTTTATTCTAGTGTCAAAGTTTCTCGCAAATCTCGAATTGGTTGCAAATTTTCCAACGTAATGACTTTCAGATTAATTCGATTCATCGAAATGGATTTGCAGTTCAATTAAATAATAACAAAGTTTTGCAACTGGAATCGAATTACCTTGTTTTCGCGGTTGCCTTTAAGTGGTAAATGTGAAAGTTTGTGGCTCAGGGTTCAAAGGTGAGCTTTCAATTTGTTTGTACTGAATCGAATTCTGTAGTGGATGTTGAGAATTTTGTACTGGAATTATTTTAATGCCTGCGTTTAATTATTCATTCTGTATGTCTGGCATCACCACAAAAGTTAATAAATTACTTATCTGTCCACTGAAGTTGAGTGTACAAGAATATCAGAATGTAACAATTACACAACTTTGAGAAGACATTATGAAGAAATTTTGTGCATATAGACTCCCTTTACTATGATATAGATTTTTTGATGAGGTTTTCGTTCCTTATATTACTGAGCACAATTTTTCTCTGTATGTTTGTTCGTCAGTTCCTACGTATGAAACTTGAAAGTTTTTAGGCTAATTTATATTACAAGATATTTGTCGTACGGAAAAACGTATCCTAGCCAGGCAAATAAATTAGTCATATTCTAAGATTTTATAATACAGAAGTTGCAAACGAGCATGCGATCTAGGGTCATACATAATCAAATTTAAGTAAATTTTACCTTTTTTACTTGAGGTCAACCACGGATGCGTTATTGGACCTCTGAAAAAGATATTATATTGCCTCTCATACTTAATTTACGTGATTTTATTCAGATGGTGTTTTGTGATTTAAATCATAATGTTCGAAGTCCATGCTTGTAATAACAACAAAAAAAAAAAACGAAAAATCAAAGATAAGTATCGCAATACGAAACGTATTGGTCAATCAATATTTTTAATTCTGACACAGAGATCCGATCCTTAATAAGACAGTCGATCCCTCGGGAAATCTAGCCCGTAATTGGAAACAGGAATGAATTAAATCGGAAAATGCCATTGTGGATACCAGGACAGCATAACATCAAAGGCGATTATGTCAAACCTTTGGATGGTATCGGCGGAAATTTGACAGAGATTCACTGATATCTGAGAACATTTGTATTGAATGACAGTAAAAAGGAAAAATAAAGTAACTTTCTCGACTTTTGGTTTCTGGTTGTAGGCTTCAGTTTATATTTTTAGTTCTGTTGAGAGCCTCCGATATTTTCAAGTCTGTGTAAAAATCGTCTAAGACTTAACTAGCACTAAAGGAATACAAGTAAAGCTTTTTCTTTTATTTATAGAAGTCTCTTGTTAAGTGGTCTCTGCGTCCCATAAACATCTGATAACCGCAGATAAGTTTAGAGTCCCACCAAAGATCGGCCAGAGTTGCGAAGCTACAGAGCGTATATATATTTTCCTTACTACATCGTCCAATGCGGCACACAGCAGCGTTTAGCACGGCTATTATATTAGTAGAGATAGGTATGGTTGTTTTGCTTCCAGAATTGAACTACAAAGGCTACTAGCACTAAAACAAATTATTCAATAATGTTCTCAAAGATGTGAAGTTTTCCGTCCAAGCACTAGATAGGTTTTCTACACTCATAACGAAGAGCCTATGAGTGCAGAGAGCGTATTTGTTCAAGTATCTGTAGGCGACGAAGACTCGAGATTTTAAAATTCATCGACTGCTCACAAGAAGGCAATATATATGTAAATGTTTACCACACGTTTATTTGTCGGTCGATTTGCTCACGTCATTTAGGCAGTTAAACGAACCGGGGATATTTTTCAGGGTTTTTCATAGCAGGTAATATTTTCAGGCTTAATGTGTGTGTGGAGAGGTTTAGGGGTTCGGACGGGAATGACTTATCGAGGTCAGGTGGAATAGACCTTTATTGCTTCGAACGTTCCAGAGAAACCATTTGGTTAGAACGAGGCTGCTGAGGAATTGTGGTTACTGCCAATTTCATATTTTGCTTGTAATAAATATAAATATCACGTAACTATGCATCTTACTTTATGCGTTTTTGGATAATTTAACGTTCTTTTTGTGGATTTTGCAATGGATGGAAATGTGTTTCTGTAAATCACAGTTTATGTGGTACTTAAGCCAAATAGTAAACTACTAATCGTACAATGAAAACGTTCGTTTCTGTCATTTAAATCAATTTATATATACATTTTCGTATGACACTGACCACTGTTATGACATGTCACGTGACATTTCTTGTTATCCTATAACATTATGCTGTTGCCAGTTATTTCACTTTCGTAAGACCTAAATAATACTACGTATAAGGAAACTCCGAAAATACTGGATTTAAAGTTGAGTCAATAGACATTTAGGTTCGGGGCCCTTTAAATAGGCAGACTCCAAACAAAAACGTTTTACGCTTACAGATCTATTATATTATGCGTCAAGAATGATCTCGCAAAAATATCAATTATCCCGGCTTTCAGGCGCAGATTTTAGCTTTTATGAATCTTCAACAAAACCACGCAAAACTTTAACGCCACAGTTCACTAAAACTTTATAATGAATGCCTCTTACACGCCGGGAACAAAGCCTAACTTGCGATCCCATTGACTGAGCTCACTCACAATGGATTATAAACAAATGGAAATTCTTTCAGTAGGGACTAACCAGGATTATTCATCTCTCGTATGGGTATTAAAACGGGCTTTCGCAATATTAAGGAGATATTCCAAGTTTGACTCAAGATAAACGCCTCGGGTAAGTACATCTTCTTTACTACCAAACCAGGAAAAAGCAGCGTTTGCTGCTTTTATAAGGTAGGAAAAGGTATGACGGTACCTCTGGTACACACAGAATTCAATTAAGTGTATTATGTTCTGATGTAAAATGTGTGTGCTATCATAAGGTATTCTATCTTAATCCTTAGGAATACTTAACCTGCGTATCCGTGGCTAACGGTATGTTAGATTTCAATTCTATTTGAGCGTTTCCATATGTATGTACTTGACATATGTTCATAAGCGGCAGTAACCATTTAGCATCATGCAGTCCGCATACTGATTTACGATTAACAAAAATGTGTAACTTTCTTAAGTATGACCGCTTACATTTATAGTAAGTTTAAAGGCTACGCCAAGTTCAAGTTCTCAAAAACTAAGTCTTTACAACGTAAACCACTTAAACAGCGTTCCACGTTCGAAGTATAAGTGAGTTACCTCATTGATACAGCTCGTACGATGGATGGCAAACAATTGAATCTTTCTCTTTTAAAGGCATTTGCGCAGTCTTCGCCTGAGAAGAAGGGCTAACATTTTAGGTACCGTTTGCCGGAGGGATTTCTTTGAGGAGTATAAGACTATATGTACACATTACGAGTATGCCTCAGACACTTTGGACTAATCTGCTGAGCCAACTTGCGGCTTATAAAATGCGGCTTTTAAAAGTTGTTAATGCTCTAAGAACATTGTCCATTGTAGTAGTGCTATTATTGGCACTTTACATTTTAACTATCACTACTAAGTGAGGAACATATACAGTTACCAGTAGTGGGAAAAAAATGTTGATTATGCAGTTCGGTTTGTAAGTGTGACTTCAAATCTTACTACATAAGGGTTGCATACCAAAAAGGTACAAACGAAAATTTATTATTAATTCCGCTGTCTGTCTATTCCGTCTTTCCGTTCATCACACATGCCTGTCTTTTGTTCAGCACTAGATAGACGCTTTAAGTTTTTACTTAATGCGTATTACGTGGTGACACTATGGCCGTTATACGCACAAGCTTACAATATTTAACGACCTAAGTATTTGTTAAATCGCACCCGCTAAATCATATTCATGAAGCTAAACAATCGCTTTAAAATATTTTCAACAATAAAACATTTGGGGCCCAAAATAATGCCCTGAAATATCCCTCATAATTATTTACGACATGATATTTATACGAACGCTGGCATTGCACACGGTTGCGTAATTGCAAATGCTTTGCCCGCTACAAATGTTTCCAGTCCAAATAGATTTAAATTTGTGCTGCCGTGAAATTGTGTCGGCGATGTTATTTTCATAAGAATTTAACAGGTGCTTGATTATCGCACATTAGTCTAAATGTTGAAGTTTTTCTGCATTTGAATCTAGTTTATTTTTCCTCGTGGAATTTAAAATCTTTTTATTCGCCCCTATACTCGTATGTGTTGATTACGAAATTAGTGTTAACGTGTCGATGATTAAATGTGGTGTGGGTCTATAAATTGAAGAGATATGGAGTTCTGTCATCACTTGCAAGCTACTTCTAAGTACTATGTATTCCATTGAGTCAATTTCCACGTGTCAGCACATCAACTACAAAAAATTAACCAATCATTTAAACTTATATTAGGTACATTATGCCGTATCCCTCTGCTCATCTTCGTTTTAGTGGAAACCTGTCAATCAATGCACGCTTCACCATCGTGGTGGACTACGGCTTAAACTCTTCTCAATTTGAGAGGAGACCCGCATACCAGGGAGACAATAATGACTTAACGATGACACCAACAGAAAATCCCAATTATAAGAAGTCATAAAATTCAATTCAATTCTGTTTTTGGTACAGATTAAGCAATGACCCCAACTTGGACAACATGCCCTACATAAACAGTAATTTCACGCGGTAACACCAATACCAAAACAAATGTTTACTTGTCACACAAACGTTGTTCACCGGTAAACCGGAACTATTGCCGGAATCGCTTTACCCCTACGATCATATGTGTGTTGGACGTATACTTACCTTCCTAAGTCCATAAACTTTGAATATTATCTGGTGAAGTGTCTGTCACTTTCTGTAATGTTATTTATCTTTTTCTGAAAGTGATGTCTTAGATATAAATGACACATTATTATCTATCTGCTCTATCAATACTCCAGCAGACATAGCCCCGCGACTTCAGTGGATCTTAACTAGTTTACAACATCTGGGGACATCGACAGTTTTATGGCTAACCGCTAGATTTTATACGCTCTCTAGTGTTTACAGCACACGTTAAGTCGCCAGTCCCTGTTGTTATCGCTGAATAACAGTCTGTATAACTCGTCAAACGTTTGTGTATGGTTAGATAATATCTTACATGAATTGTCTACTAACCGTACTACCGTTATTTCCACCATTTGTTCTTCATGTTTGTTCCAGAGGTAAACCACCTTTTTTGTTGAAGCCTTCAAAAAGTACCCGATGCCGTGGGAGCGACGCAGGGTTATATTGAATTCTTACCCCACTAATCCCCCCTCCGGTGGCCTTCCTCGGCGCTGCATAAAGTAGTCCGGGATCTTCTAGTGCTGTAGGAGGACCGGACTAAAATACACCAACACACATAATTTCATCACATACAATATTTTTCAACGCTCTGTTTATAAATTCAACTTCAAAGAAGCATACAAAACTACCTTTGCCCAACCGTTCACCAATTAGGTAACAACAATTCCATTAAAGCCAATCACATCAGAGAAATCTAAAAACAGATAAATATAGGAGCAATCAAAGTGAATGAAGACGATTCTGAAGAGTGATGGCCATCGTCTAAGCTTGATAGATACCCATGAACCGAAGCCTTGACAAATTATCCGGATTTAAGACATCTGATTGGAAATTATTATTCAATAGAAGATAAAACGATTATTCGATTTATTCGAAAAGTCTGCTGGGGATAAAAGCTGTTAATGAGAAATTAAATTTTGGAAATTATTATCGAAATGGTGTTAAAATTTCGAAATGGTCATAAAGATTTCTGACAGAAATAAACTTCAGTTTCACAAGTGATTTTTCAGAAAGCTTTTGGGAATTAAGTATATTTATTTTATAACTTTGATTATTTGTAAGGTGGTATTGCCAACAACACGCATTTGTTAGGATGCATATTTAAGATTAACTCATAATATTATGGAATACATTTGCAGTCATTTTAGTATAACTAAAGTAATAAAGTAGGCTTTATACTTAACAGTCATTGAGGCGCTAAATAATTATGTTTAATAAATAGTAATATTTGTGTTAGAAACAATTGGACAAGTTACAACTTATCCCCTTAATTATGAAAATTACATCAAAATATGTTATCGACTGAGCAAATATGACTGATACTTAGAAATAAAAATATTCCTTAATTTGCTAACATCGTAAACCGGTAACGGATGAAAGATTTTCATAAAAACCAGCAAGAAAGAAACACTAAAATCTCATTTTAAAAAACCCAATATTTCACAGTGTCGCGTTAAGAAGTTTCCGCAATTACTGCGTTCTGGTTAATGCATGCATAAATGTCATAAACAAAATGCAAAACCGCCAAGAAAATAAATAATTTATTCCGCAATCCCCGTGAATGGTATAATGCAAAATGTATCCCGCCTCACGAAGCTCATTGTACCACGAAGCAAATGCGAGACAAAGAAAATGCAAATAGCGAATTGCTTAAAAACTCCTCGAAAATTTCGCCCACAAATTCCACCTCTGGAACCGCAATAGCTGTCATCTCCCACAACGCATTAGACTGAAGTCCAACCCGCTATATTAAAACAAACTTCCTTATCCTGTTAAGGAAACGTTAACTATTATTGTTATCGCGATCGTACTCCGAGATTAGAATCGTTCCCGCGACGTCTTTCCTGCCACAGAGTATTATAATCTTTTCATATTACTTTAGCTACTGTTCCTGCCTTTGAAAGTCACGTTATCTTTCTCTAGACTGTGGTTTACCTCATATTTGAGCTACGTTAATAATTTTCGGAGTTTATAATAGGGAGTTTCGTGGAAACATTGTTGAAAAAGATACCAAATTTTGAAACATTATCTCTGGCTCGGTGGATACTTTTGTAATTTAACTCTTAAGCTTTTAGGCTCCTGTTCTGTATTCTGTGTTGAAGCTTATTAGTCCATTTGACCGTGTTAATGAGAGACTAACTCGCTTAATGTGTAATCGGAGCTTGAGTTGAATTGGCTTGCTCTCTAGTCGTCCTTAACTAAAATCAATTGGCTGCTATACGTTAATGTCTAACTGCTAAGTGTTTCAACGCCATGCTTCTCCAGTGTAGATACGATTCATTGGTTAACTCCACTGATTTACTTCAAGGTCTAAGGTTTATTAGTGCAACACAATTAATAATGATTATCACAAGATCTGAAGTTATAATGAAAAAGTGTTACTTATGATGTCATTTTCACCCATCAATTCCCTTGGCCCTTCCCTTTGTCGTGTTGGCAAAAATTCGTCAATGCCAACATAGATCTGACACACAACATGTGTAACTCAAGTGTAAATGGTCATGGAATTATAATAATATCACTTCATTACTTGTGACACACAATTGATAAACTGATGCAAATATTAGTGGTGGTACTAATAACGTAACATGATGAGGCTTTGTCCATAGACTTACTGCCAATGTGAATGTGCTTATTCTCGTACTATATGACGCAAAGCATTCCAACATCGGGAGATCCAACTGAATAAGCCGCTTCAAACTGTGGATAGGATTCACCCGTATGTACGAGTAACTGATCTTCCCATTGAAATCCTATTTCAGGGCTAAGCACTTCTCTTTTACCGGCGCGCTCCGAGCGGCGCGGTATTCGTTAATTTTTATTGTTCCCGGTGGAACAGAGGGCTTATGGCGGCATCCAAATTTTTAATAGAGTTTGAGGTAAAGTGATCGTAATAAAAAGCTTTGAAATAAGCCAATTTGTGACCAAAGAGAAATCACAAGTTAATAAAAATGTATTGCTTGTGAATGTCAAGTAACTTTAACCATTTTGGACTAAATTTTCTAATTTTTATTCGCTCATGTTTCTAAACCTTTTAGTTTTAATTATTTTAGGATATTGTTATTATGTTACGACCCATTGGTCGATCTTACCAAATATCGATATTGGATAATATATGCCTCAGAAATCATACAAATTTCGATTACTGGTACACAAAAATTGGATCAATATATCCAACTAACGGGCGTTAGACAACTTACCCTCTAGGCTTACTTTTAAACAAATTTCAAATACCATTGATATTGAATTTATATTCGGTATACTGATAGTTAGTACCAAGGAATAGTTCGATGTTAGATTAAATCGAAATAGTTTTGTTCGATTCATGCTATTCAAATTTATTCACGACACTATAAGCGTTGGAAATGTCGTCAAATCTAACGTTGTTACTATTATATCGAGGACTCGTGAGATGATACGGTTATTGTTTGTATGTCGCGGTCAATCTAGGTTCTAGTTCTGTTAAGTGAATATTGTTCTTACTAACCCAAAACTGTCCTTAGATTAAACTATACTTTTTAAACTCACACTAGCGTTACTTTTGTCATGAAAAATATCCATATACACCCACAACCTGCATATAAAATTATTACTTAGATGTCTATCTGGCCAGGAACTGAATTCGTCTTCAAATTAGATCGTTTAAGTGTCCTTAGAATAAGAATGGTTAAATCTATTCACTCGATACAGCTCGCTAAATTTATAATCAAAAATTCGCAGACGCATCGTCCCAAAATGAAAGATACGGGAATCAAACCAGACTATTTTTATAATAAAGGAGTAGCAGATGTGTATGCTGTCCACCTGATGGTAAGTGATACCCCTGATAAGATTAGACTCCTACCTGAGATTGAACGCATATGCACCATTACTCCTGAGGCCTAAGCTGGAAAGCTTCAGAAAAGTATGTCTCCCTTACGTTGAAACCAGAACACAGCAGTTCTTAACACTACTGTTATTCAACAGAAATAGGTGTAGTGATGGTGCCACCGTAGTCGAACTGCAGAGGGTTCTACCTTTAATC
>DWIJ01000013.1:0-18847 GCA_018248315.1 Chioides albofasciatus
GAAACTAAAAACATTACTATCCAGAAACCGATGTTTACTTAACCCTTTCCACACACAGAATGTATTAAAGTTTGTTTAGTTTAACCTTTCACGAGAGCGGGGGAAAATAAAATATATCTAGAACATTTTTGGAAAATACATTTTCCAATAAGTTTTCCATCAGCAATCTATCATTTTCCGCGAGTGACTAAGCGAAAGGATAATAGATGATTCAATATGGGGCTTTCGTGATTTACTTTAGCCACCTTTATTTATTTCTACCCTATCCCGGCACGAGACGAGGTGATTTTGTTTATTTTTCCTGTCATTAGGGAACATACTAAGATTTAAATTCCCAATAGATACCACATAAATACTCATAAAAATACTAAGTTAACTATAGTTAAATAGCCGTGTGATTAATTAAAGTTCCATTAATGATAACATGTGTATTACCTAGAACGAAGTAATTTAAATTGTTTACGACAAGAACCCAATTAATTCGAAGATTTACTATTAATTGCTTATGATTCGCGCTACATTATACAACCGTAATACGAAATGCGTGATAACAAGATCTATAAACTGTGTAATTATGTTATTAGACTAAACGGTTTGAGTAGATATTTCAAATTTGACGCCAAAACACAAATTACCCCAATAACACGCTTCAGTGCCCCGCCGCTTAGCTAGCTAGCATAAACAAAATAGATAAGCGGAGCTCACACACATTCATTGGACTGATTTATGTTATGGAGATAATTACATTGACAGTCTGCAGAGCTCTGCATTTCTAAGTTTTAGTCGTCGTGATGTGTGTTGCGTAACTTGTTATATTCCGACGGTAATAATTGTATTTATCAAGTGTCATGCATTGCAAATAAATTTTAAGTTCACTAATAATAACCGCTTTTCACAAATGTTTTTTTCTAAGGAACAACCATCTTAATCTTCAAAGTATTATACTAAAACGACTATTATTTGACCAGCGTTGACGACGTTGTTCATGTCATATGTTAGGTGTGGCTATTTTATAAATTCATTGGCAAAAACTTAAAAGCTTAAAACAGGTAAAAGTTTCCATGTTATATGTAATTGAACATAGGAAAAAATATAAATCCTCTCTACATGACTTCAATTTAGAACACATAATGGACATGTAATATAAAAAGTTATATTATTATCTAGGTATCGAACAGTAGCGAGCATCCTGCCCAGCGCCCTGAAAACTCCCGGCCAAATTGACGACGACGTGTGCTCGCGGATGGCACGGAATATTGAGTTTGTGACTGACGTACCTATTTCCTGATATATTTCTGTTCTTGATCCCCGTGTCATTAGCTTTGCGGAAGCGATCAGCTGTATTTCCGTTATTAGGATACAATACTTAGATAAGATTACGTTGAATACCTTTCATTACTAAAAGTTTTTTTAAGGTCCTTACCAATTTGTTCAATATTTCTAGTATTAAGCAAAACACGAACTTGAATTAGTATTTTTAACGACGTCGCATTATACTCAGTATAGATAAAATACTACAGTGATTTTTTCATGTGTGTTATGGCTGGAAAATTGTCAAAGGAATTAGGTACGGGTCGATATTGACAACGAGAATAAATTAGTATAATATTATTTTAGTAAATCTGTTTTCCTAGCCATTAATGGAAGCTTCAGAATCACAGGATTATTATGCTTATAATTGCCAATTACTGTTTTATATAGCTTAACTTTTTGTTTTCCTTTGTCAGCAAAATATCATCTACTCGCGAGTTTTTATGACGCAATCTACCACGGCCATAATAGTGGAACGTAAATATGGTCAGCAGTAAAACGCCAGGATTATACGACAAATAATTATGACATCACTCGGGAACGAGATAGTTTTGGATGTTATTCGCACAAATGAATTAATCTATAAAGTCCAACCTTGTTAGACACGAACCTTGAAAACTGTTCAGCTAATAATTAATAACTTTTTAAAATAAATTTACGAGATTGTATTGATTGGTAGGTTAGGTACTGAATAGGGCGGATTTGTGAATTATTACGTAAGTTATCAGTATTAGCATCAACAATTCTATTAAATCAATTTATTGAGAGTAGATATATAAGAACTGATCTGAGAATGGTTTAATAATTAAATTAAAGCTTTTAATAAAGTGACCTCCGCCGCCCTTCACAACTCAGATTCGCGTTTCGTATTAATTGCTCTTATAGAAATAGATAATGGACCGTTATTTTAGACTTACTCATTATATAAGACTTTTTATTATTATACATAATAGCGATTACCCGTAATTCGTGTCGAAGTAAGAACACTGGATTATAGCTGGTTTCTATTACCTGTCTACCTGTCAAGTAATACGCTTTCAATCAATGCTGAGAATAGCTTTCGCGACAGAAAACCAATACCTGGGCGGCCCTACGTTTCAAGGCCTCTCAAAGGCATTCCTATCATATAATCTGATTTACTGTTAGTGAAATATAAATCCCTAAGAGGTTCTTAATATAGTTTTATTATACGCTATGTCTGTAAATGCTGTTCTTTTACAAACCATAATTACTGCTTTACCATGGCAAAATAAAAAACAGAAATACGTTACGTCGTATGAACTAGGATTCGAATTAAACGTAAGAATTACAGTTAGTAATAATAAGTTTGCAATTAAACTGTAGGGGATAAATTATATTTATCCTAAGTTCTTCTAGTTAAGAACAACTAGTTCTAGTTCTTTTAGTCTGTTTACGAGCACGTGAGGTATTGTTATACTAGCTTTTCACCTTTGATAGAGAGCGGTGGCGCCCCACTTCTGAACTTTAGATCGTTTCGCCAAAGGTTAGTTGTGAATATCGATTTATTTGCACATCAGAAGTCTCCAAAGTTATATGTTTCGTAGACCACTTGCTTTATTTTTGGTTTCAGGTGGAGCCCCAGTTGCTTGTCTTGGTGAACAGGTAAGTTTTTTGGCAAAAGAGAAAAATAATATTATTTTCTAGCTCGCATAGACCCCTTGCAGGTCATAGTCAGCACCTGGGGGTCAATATAGACCACTTTGTATATAGATGTAATAAAAATCCCTGTACGAATCACGCTAACAGAATTGACCATGAACCCAAGGATACATTACAATGCAGCACTAAAACTCTGGCAATAGTCTCCATTACTTTGTATACTGCAACCTTGAGAGTGTTCTGAACAAGAGGCTCGTACAAGGGTGTTAGATTAAACAAGCGATGTCCCAGTATTATCTACTCCTTTTATGTACAGAACACGCACAGCAAATGCATAGGCGAGAGCGGCCTTGCATCGCCTGACGCAAACCGCTTGCAGATGACTTAAATTGTATGCACACGACTTGCGACACAAACACCAGTGACGTAAGTAGAACCAGACCAATGGCATTGTATTTGCAGAAAAATACAATTGCAAAAAATACATACATGAAAGTCAGTCAAATATCAGGTACAGTTCCAGGACAGCCCGTTTCAGTTGATCTCATCACAATATCGCATCGTTATCAAAGTTACGTATTCCAAGTTTCAGCTCAATCGCTAAGTGGAGGTGGTTAAAATTTAGTCCCAGGATTTGCTCCGTAGATACTAACATAATGAGAGAAAAAGCTTACAAAAACAAATTGTCACTTATCTTTTCAGACAAATAATAATACTATGTACTTATTTCCAGCTTGTAGCAGTTCTTGTATTTCCGTGGAAGGGTTTAAATTCCGGCTGATAATGGGGCGGTCATTTTAGTCCTCAAGAGTGGAGACTGGCAACGCATCTATGATCAGCTTCAGGCAGCACCGCAGTTCTATATGATATTGGTTAGTTGCCCTTGACCGACAGTGACCACTTATAATCACGTGGACTGCAGGCTCGTTTGTTCCTACAATCATAAAATAAAGTAAGGCAATCAATATCAAAAGAAAGGTCGAGGAAGGTAAGAATAAATAAGTAGCGAGTACTCGTTCACCGTGCGACACAATTTTGATAAATAACCGATCGTCGCGATTGTATTGATTTATTAAGGGTTTCGTGCCGTAGAATAATTGTCGCTTAACAAGAAATTTATGATTCTTCACGACCTGTTTTCGCAATATTCTGTTGATTGTTTCGCAATAACCGTATTTTTATTATCATTCGATATTCAATAGCTATACACAATCGGTTCGGTTTGATATTATGTACACGTAATTGTAAAAATTCGGTATAACCCCGGTACCATACCCCATACATATTTCTGCAAACAGTGTTAAGCGTTGCAGTGTTCTGATTTTAAAAATTACAGTACGGCACAGAAACCAAGATTACACGAGGCCATGTTAGTCCCCAAGCGTAGTAACATTGACAAGGCAGCACTCCAATACTACTTGAAACTAGAACGGACGCCGTGACCACCTACCATCAGTTGGATTGCATGCTCTTTTACTATTTCAAATGCGTAAAAAGTTAGGTATGTATCCAAGCATCAAAACACAGGAACAGTTAATGTGGAACTACAAGTGAAGAAATAGAAAGTGTGCGAAAACCGTGATTATATTTTCCCCTGTTACGATCCAGGTTCCTAATAAAGATAATCTGAACATGATTACGGTACGGTAACGTTCGCCTAAGTGAACACATTGTATCAGGGCATTGCTCTCAGCAATTAAACTCCTGCGTAGTCAATGTCGCGTCCGATTTCGGCTCCTTGCTTGCTGACTTCTTGTTGCATTCTTCAATACCTTTACGAATTACGATAAGCAAGTCAATCGTCATCATCGTAGTCATGAATCCATGAATCATGAACCCATTATCGTCCAACTATTGGATACCTTTCATTATGAGACAGGTTAGTAGACTTCACACTTCACCGAGTAAATAACACTGCAGAAATAATGTGCATGAAAAATGGTGCCTTCGACTCTCTTTTCTGAAATCAGTATTTTTTCCAGTTCGACATGTATTTTTTTCAATCTTTTCCCTTGTAAGTTTGAAAAAATACTAGTTTGAAAACATAGAGGTATTTAAATTTCTGTACTACCCCGTATAATACAGGTACATTTTACGGCCGGCATGTCTGCTACTACTTTTATATGATATAGCAATATTGGCTGTATAAAATCGAGTCACGACACTAATGCACAACCACTTAACTATTTCTGGAAGGTATGACGATGGTACCGACCCAATCAAACGAGCACAAAGGGCTTTACCTGTCGTAAAACGTGAACGTTCGCATTTTACTGTAACTGCCTCGTATAGAGGAACGGTTTGTGTCGGGTATAAGTGATGTAGATGGTTGAAAGCAAACGTCAGATGTTAGCACTTACCTATTGTACACATGCGTCCGAGTTGAAGGATTTTACGTTGACGTGAGTACCCTTTCCTGAAACAGATCCACCGTTTTGGGGATTTCCGGCAAATACGTAGAAATAACCAATGTCAAAACCGTTTGTCCTGTATATAGAAACGGCCGCAAGGTTAAGTGACGATATAAATAGATTATATTGTTTATGATATTACTATTTGCGTGCAAAACTTGCGTGCTGAACATTTTTCAATTACCTTATGTTTAGCTGACATCATGTAAGCGTATTGGGCGCGCTCGTAGTAAATAATCAACATCTTTACTCTATACTAATATTATAAAGAGGAAAGGTTTGATTCTTGTTTCTTTATTTTAATTTTATAGGCTACGAAATTACTGGGCCGATTTGAAAAATTCTTTTACCATTAGAATCCTACATTATCCCTGATGACCATAGGTTATATTTAATATGAGAAAAAAGAGATCCGTATGAAAATGTCGATAATGTAACTCAACGGGCGAAGCCGTGGATGCTGCTCGTTAAATATATTTTATGAGATTTCCAGAATAAGCGGTAAAGCATCGCCCTGTTATGTGCAACTGCCATCACATGCAAAAACGTCTCGAGTGCGAGGTACGAGTGCCCTACACTCTAAAAAGCTTATGAAGACCCTCATTAAATCTTTGGATATGAAAGTCCAATGTAGGTATGTTAAAAACTGACACTTGAACATAATTATGTAGTAAGCGATGGCAAGTAATAATCGCGCGTGGTCAGGAAGCGGATTGCGGATAGGTGACCGCTACTGGATAAACTTCAGGTGCGTTTTCCGAGCTTCCGAGGTAACTTTGTGCTGTGTGTCCCGGTTCTTAACATTGGGTAACAGTAGATACACCGTTTAGCGGTTTGCAAACATTCAATACGTGTTGGTTACTAAACCATAAATTTTTTACTGAACCACTTAAAGTAATATGGAGAAATACGTTCCAGGTCTCCACAAGTCACAGGAAGCAATGGGACATAAAATAAGTTTTATCAATACATTTCACAACAAAGAATATAGAAAAAGATTATTACCCAATTTCCTATTTTTGCGCAATATTACCCGAAGGGAAAGTTACATTAATTAGCGTTGGTCCCTAGTTAATACTTAGACATTTTTCTTTTTCATTTTTCATTATATAGCGAAACAAGCTTTTTCATTAGCGCTCCCGGGTTAATCCTTGCGGTAGTAAATACAGAGCTTTGACCTTCGTGCTTTAATTAATTACTTTGTCACCCGCACTCTCAACACATTAGCAATAAGCAGTTACAGTTAAATAATAACCCGAAATCCTGGCAACGAAGTCATTCTTAATTATCTTTTAATTTTTATTGGGCATTATCCATATAAATTATGATACATATTTATCAATTATGGGACATAGACATTATTTTTGAAGATCTTATCTATCTACAGGCTCAAGGTTATTTTTTGGTGTTTCACTACATTACTACACACAGAATATAATGGTTAGTGCTGTACCTAAATTTCGAATTTCTACTAGTAAGTCTCCGGCTAAAGTGACTGACAAATAGGAAAAAATATATGGCTTTCCTTTTAATAATTTGGCTACTGAATCCTAATAATATCGAACATAAGGACGAAGTACAAGCTGAAACTCATTACATAATAAAAATCTTGTAAAAAGGCATGGAATCGACAGATATCATTTCAAATATATCCGTCTTATATTTGTCTCTTATTTGACGGCGCGATGGATATACCACTTGGGTCTTCAAGTCGGATTTAATAAATTGAAATTGCCGTGATTTGCGTAATCTAAATATCGCATTTTTCTCCGATTCCATTTGCTTTTCAGACTTTGAGTTCTTATAAATATTTCATTAGCCACATTTGCATAGCATTGCGTCACAGAGCAAAATGTGGCAGAGGATATATATTAGGATGCCTTATCTGGGGACAATTTGAATTATTAACTTCACATAACAAGATGCGTCAAATCACCTAAGCAGCGTACCTATGTAATAATCAATGTTCTCGTCCATATGTTAAATTTTAATGAGGTTTGATTTAGGTCTTACATTTTAAAATTCGGTAGTTGTAACTGTCAGGTAACTTTAAGAAACATTAATCTGAGCAATGTAAAGATGCTTCATAATTTACGATTTCAATATTATGTATGTCACGAAAAAGACCCGCGCTCCATATTTGCTTGGAAGAAGTCTTATCACACATAGAAATATGACTTCAATGAATAAAAATAGGTTATGTACTATCAAAACAAACAGCGAAAGTGAATTAAAAGTTCTCATGATGTTGTTTGCATATCATTATAGTATAAGTGCTTTAACGATAATGTAAACACTGATACTGATAGTGGCATAAAACACCGAGCCTCAATTTAACGAACGCGTGTAGAATGGACATAATGTATGTACAAGCTGGTTTACGTTCCTCTTCAGTTTTATTTGAAAACGGTTATGTAACCGATATTTAATTTTATATTGCCATGTGAAATTTTCTAATATCGATGTGAGAATCTTTGCTTGTTTCCGATATCGAGTTAGTGTTTCAAGTTGCGTACTATCAACAAAAGCACGTAAGACACATTCAGTTAAATTAGCTTCGCCTCTTTCGAACTTCGAATGTTAAAAGTTGAACATAAACGTAGCGAATATAAAATTGAGAACGGTTATAGGTAAGCCTTTGATAATTTGTTAACGAACTGTTGTCGATACTCAATTTTATTAAAACGGTGAGCGTACTGACATGATATCTAACTGTTATTACGGTTAACGGTTATAATATATCTGAACCATGCTTACGCTGTTTACGTATTGCGAAGTATTTGCCGACTAAAGATTTAATCAGATAAATTCGTAAATCTGTAGCAGCGTTTTCGATTTTGTGCGTCAAATGGTTGCGTGCTTACACAGATTTATTTCAAGGGTATCCCGTAGTAAGGTCGTCTTTTAGTAGTATTTGTAGTAAACAGGAGTATATTGTCCGTATAAATTGGTTTCCAGGTCAACACAATTGTGTGACATTGAATAATTTACAACATCGTAAATACAGTGTGGTCTTCATTTAGTAGTTAATGTAACTTGGAAAATAAACTATGCTTACATTTAAGGTCAAATTAGTTAGTTCACATGATTAAGACTACAGCTTAATTCATAATGACTTATGTGACATATACAATAGTTTTAGTATATTCTGGAGTACAAGTTCAATCGACTTATCCAATTGCTGATTACTATCTCCTCTTAAAATGAAGTGTTAAAACTATGGTGTACTGTACTGACTTACATTGGATTTGGGTAAGCTTAAAATTATGAATATCTTTCAGACGTTAATCTTCACGCGCTGTTTTTCGTCACCGTTTAAATAAGTGACACCTTATTGACATGTAAACCTAATCTCACGGTATTCAGATAGAGTGCCAATGCATCGACCGTGTACGTCATGGTAATCTGGTTATAATCAGTTCACGATAATTATTTATCGCTCCTGTCAAGATACCACTTGCTATAATCAATGACGTCATGTACAAATTTAACGAAAATGCTATGATATCTACTTTACGACTGTCCTATTTTTAATACCTACATATCTACTATAATGTGTGAAATGATTTATGAATTTGGCAAGAATCATATGCGTCGTCCTAAATAAGGTCAATTATACCTACAGATGCCTATGGGGCGCAATGAACAATTTGTTATATTATTTTGAAAATCAATAACTCAACCACTAGAGAGCAAATGACATAATTTTTAAGTAGTTAGTTTTTAGACTTCACGCAAAATCAAAAACATAACACGTCGATCCCCGATGAACGTCTCTGCAATTTTCGAAGCCGTGTTAAGTGTTCAAACTCCATTTAAAGCACAATCAAAACCTATTGCATAGTACCTACTACACGGGCTTTATAAGTTAGCTACAATCAGCACATTTCCTGCGGGAGGGGGACAATTCAGGTGTTTCCGTACGAACGTTTCCCTTGGGAGCAATTTCGGTGTAGCGGTGGTGAAGCAACTTCTAATTTAACCTGAATAATGAATTACCAGCGAAGGTCGAGCACCTGTACAGTGGTCAGGTCGCCTGTTATATTGCTTTCATAATACCTTGTAATGGACAAGAATCGGAGGTTTTCATTTATTCATTCATAACAAGCTTTCCCTCGCGTTAACCCTTTTTACTGTACATTCCTCTTTAGACTACTTCCTAAAAATCTACCTTTTCGCGACAAATCCGCAAAGAGCGGTCAATCTTAAGATTAGTCCGTACGAAAAATTAGACAAGCAAAGTACGAAAAGAATTTTACCTTTAGCATTGCGATAAAAGATTATAATAGCCTTGATATTATAAAAAAATGTCTTAAAATCACAGTTTCAATTCACTTAAATTTTATGTAATGAAGAAAACTAGTTGTAAAAATCTAGTTTTCTTCAATATATATCCAACATGCATACATGATTATTATCACGATAAATAAGGCACTTCTTCAAATGTAGATGTTTATAAAATGTTCCTCATATATTATCTCAATGCAGTGACAAGTGACGTTAACAATGCAATATTTTTTTATGAAGTGCTATAAAATTGTCTTCATAACACAAATTGTCGACAACACTTTGAGACGCGAGTGCCGACTGCCGAGACATTTCCGTAAAAGCATTTAAAGTGCTATATAATGTTCGTATCATTCCGTATTTTTCTTGTCAGTAACAAACAAAAATATTATTACTGTACTCGAAAATGTTTATGTAACATTTTTCATACCATTGGGTACAGTAAAAACAAAATTGCAATGTAATTTATGCTACAGAACATAATTTTTCGCTCGATACAATGTGGCGTGCATTTTAAAATGCAAAGCTTGTGTATTGAAATTCATTTATTTAAATATATTCATATTTTACGCACGTCATACTTCATACGTACAATTTACTGTGCGGAATGTGGTTTTTGTACGTACCGATCTATCGAAATTACTGAGACTATTCTAATATTTGTGTACATACTGTAAATAGAGCCTAATATCGTGAATGGATATGCTACGGACAGAAAGCCATCCATGCTTTTTATCTGGGGAGACAAAAGACATAATTTAATGTTTAGATAATACATTGCATAATCAACTACGCAAGATAAACCTGATATCAGTTGATACTATGCGTCCCGGATGAGAAGTGCCTGTTTTAAGCATACCTGGTACAACTATTTAATAATCATTACTCTAAATAGTACTCATATGTATCATGAAATGCCCTATGAACCTTTAATACTTGTTACAGTGTTGGTACAATGGTTACTTATTGTCGCAAATAGAGTAGTTTTCCTACCTGGTTCTAAAATCGAGGTTGGATGGTATTTTATTTCCATGAAATGTGAAAAGATTTATATATTCTTCATAAATCCCGTAAAAAACAACTCTGATCTAATATGAAGAGGAGTATTAAAACGGTGTTGTACAATCGACGAACGATATTAACCGACGCGTCTGCAACTCGCCATCAATCCAATCCCATGGGGTTACAAGTTACACCGCACAACGAGGGCTCCGGGCGCACCGGCAGCTACTATAATATTCATGAGCCATACAAACAAACACATTTACTTTTTATACCTCGTGACATCATTCCTACAAAGAAAAATCAATAAAGACGTATTTCAATGTAGCTTTAAACACAATACGTAAACCCATTACCACGCCCGACAACTTTAATGCGACCCCGTATAAAAACGTCAAGCTTTATTTACATACAATGGTTGTCTCAAAAATGGTTAATAGTTCTAAGA
Source organism: Chioides albofasciatus (assembly GCA_018248315.1). Taxonomy (NCBI): domain Eukaryota; kingdom Metazoa; phylum Arthropoda; class Insecta; order Lepidoptera; family Hesperiidae; genus Chioides; species Chioides albofasciatus. The sequence goes on from DWIJ01000013.1 coordinate 11,080, forward strand.
AAATTCTCTCTTTCATAAGTGCACTTATAAAGAAGCTAGTTTTTGTAGAACTTTGCGCCTTTGAGCCTGACTCTCGAGATATTTCTCGACTGACATTGTGTAAGTGCGAATAAGGCTTTTTGATCACATACGAGCACATATTTCAATATCGTTATTTTGGGTATGTTTTTGTACTTTGCATAAGGGCGGATAAGGAATTTAATAACATGCAATAAAATGTGACAGTTCCGTGAAATTTATTATTAGGAATTCCGTGCTCTACCATATAAAATTAGCGATGCGTTTGGCTCTATCCATTGCCCACTAATTTTATATGGTTCGTCTATTTTCATTGTCCCATTCTGAATAACATACCATACAATGCAGAGAACGCGAACCTTTACACGGATGAAAACTTTACCACCGTACACTAACTTTTGTCCGAAAAAAGGCAAATACAGCAAGTGGACGGATGCTTTTATTTCTGTTGGCTTTGACGAGCTCAAGTTTTTAAATAACTGCCCTCGTATGTAGGTAACAATGGCTTATTTCGTTCATATGCTTTTCCAAATTGTTTTTACGGCTTTGTGTTATTTACATTTATTCGAATGCCAAGTTTTTTCTTTTGTTTCTATAATGTAGAAGTATCATGCAAGTCTACCCGATGATGTGGTCCCTGTCATATTAGACTGAAGTCCTACCTGAGGTTACCGAAGATGTTTCACTACCCTTAGCAAGTATTTATATTAAACCCTTAAAATCAGTGTATCGCAGCGGTTAACACTGCTCCTACTTGAGAGAAGTAGGTATAACGGCGGTGTTTCAATAATAATTAAATTCAATGTACAGCATTATAAAATTAAAACGGATCAAAACAGTTCACAATACATCCTTATTCGGATTAATTTTCTATTTTAAAGTTACGATTGGTATTCACGTAACCGCAAGGCACCCGGAACTTGTGAGGAAAGACCGCTAATAGAATCTATTTGGACTTTCCCGAAAAGTACTCACGCGTCAAGGACTAAAGATATCGTACACTAAAGTTCCTCTTTATTTGACGCTGTCAGCTCACTTTATTTTATCTGCTATACGAGTACAATTGACGTAGTAACCTAATTACGGGTTTTATGCCACATTAAATAACTTCAGCTTCCTTTTTATAAAGGCTTGCGTCATCATCATGTGCTGAATTTGGACTTCTTAATTTTCAGGTCAGAGATAAAAGTATAAATTCATTGTTGTTTTTGTTCATCATGTGTATAGCACAATAATAATTTTATTATGTTTTAACTTTGTGTTTAGTATGTATGGTATATCTACTGTTCTCATATAAAAATAAATTGTAAAATTTAATAATAGATTAGAAAACGTAAATTCGAAGGCAGATGGCGTTTGATCGGCAGCTGGCAATATTGGACGTGTCATGGCTATGCTGCGTATGGTCAAAATGATCTGCGATATGTATTAATGGCGATATTGCGAGCGTGTCTTGGAGAGTCGCAGGGCAATTAGTCGTTAATAGAGACCACCTGTTGGGCGCATAGAACAAGGCGCGTCGAATGCCAACCATCTCCTACCTGATATGAAGCTATTATTTAAACCATAAGAACAATATTCATTGTTATAATTACAACAGGAAGTAATATATAATGGAAATAGACAGAAGTATTAGATGCACCTTGAGGTAATTTACATTAATAAGATCCTTGTTTTCCTATTATTAAACCTATTTACTTTGCACATGGAATAACTAAATACATTTTGATGCGTATTTTAATTGCTTAAAAGAATTCATTATTTTTCTAGCTAGACAAGATCTGCATTCGTATATCTGTGTATAACTTTTTACTTTATAATGTGGTAGATAAAAAATATTAATTAAATTCGTGGTAGTCAACTACATGGGTTTATATCTTCAGTTACTCACTCTTAATACTAATACCTAATTTCTTCCAGTAATTGTATATTAATCGTATATAGGGCGGATGTTTCCATAAGACGCTATGCGCCTGCCTAAATAATTCATGTAATATTAGCTACTGAATAATGTATGAGACTTGATTATTATCATCCTATAACTCTAGCCGGAGAATCCCAGTTATTCCACAAGAAAAATAAAAACTCAAGGTTGCTGCCCAAAAATATATAGAATCCTTATGAACTACGTAGGTATGTATATGTATCTTAAAAAAATTAAAAAATCCTATTCATCCTTATCTACAGTAAATTCTCGAAGGAAGATTCATTCATTTAAAAGAATTAAGAATTCACAATACGCATTTACAAGGAAATGTTTAAAAGGTAGGAAATAAAAAAAAATACAACTTATAAAAATGTTTTCAAAGCCAAATACTAACTAACAGAACAAAACATAAAAGCTGATACAACAAAATGGAGCTGTTATTACCTCAACGCCACGAGCGTTCTCCGTGTACTGTGTGATACAATGCAGCGTTCACAATAATGGAGTTACGACTCGAGAGCGATAAATAAAAATTGAAAGAAATCAGTTGCCCACACATTTCTACGAATAGGCCTTTGGTGAGCTTTCAAAGCTCAGTACGAAGCGGATTACTAAACAAGTGGGCTCGTTATGCATTCAGGCGTGGAAGTCGCGGCCGATAGCACCGCCGCGCCTCCCCACTTACTTTAGTTATTCATTTTTCGAGAACACAGTTTTCTACCTCGACTTGTTCGAAATGCCCAAAGGACTCCACTGGCGGGAATCCTTTTCACAAAATATATTAGGTTATTCAATGGAACTCACGAATATCTACGCTTGACATATTTTTGTTACAATTGTATTGAAGGAACCCACTGTAGACATTTATTTCCATTTTGTCATTGTACGAAACTTACCGATTCTCAAATTAAAATTTAATAATTGAGTTTGATAATACCCACGATATTTTAGCATAAGTTTAACGGATAACACCACCACAGTAGATAGATTGTATAATCAAAGTAGGTATCCAACGTAGCTTGAGTTAATAATTTCGTTTCCCGGTTTAAATTCGTTTAACGTGGAATTTTAATCACCATAAGTGTACGTAACATAATTTTTCGACTTCCCGTTTTTATTATATTACTTTAAATATACTAAAAATGTATGCCACTTAGTTGAAATTAATGTTATATTGTAGATAGTACTAATCCCATCAAACTACGATACGATATTGATTAGATTATAGCATTGGAAAACTTTTTCCTATTATTTATTAGGTATTACGCTTCTATGTTATTTCTTGTGAATAATTCGATAAACTTAACAAGCATATCCTTTTACGTATTCAGTGCTCTTCAATAATCCTATTGCAGACAATATTTCCGATACAAGCCAGCGAAGCAACCTAATTATAGCATAAGGTTTTGTTACTGAACAGACTCTACCTTGGGATTTATGAATGTTATTCAACGTACACTTCCAGTTTTTGCTTTCCTTTTTAGTGATGAAAGTATACACAATAGCTATGCTGATTGGTTTACGTGGTTCGTGAGGAGAACACCTGGCAGAAATCAAATGGAATAGATGGATGGATAGTTTTGCATGAGAGAACACTATAATGACCACGCAGGTCGCATACTCGCAGCGTATGTACTTACAATAAACGGTGTGACTACTTGTCTTTAAATTGCGGCACGGTTCGTCACTCCTGCCAACCCATTCTAAATTATCGTCTCTAACATCTGTCATCAGTCATAGTGCCAACGCTTCCTTTTCAATTCAGCGGCCTAATTCTCAGATACTGTTTTGTTGTTTTTGTACACGATTAAATTATTTAACAGAGGGACATTTAAAACTGTGATTCACATCCTGCGTTACTGTTATTTCATATAATATTTATTTACTGTTTGAGCTATCTATAAATATTCAAAAAGCATTTCAAAAGCGCTCTTAAAATTCTAGGAACTTTGAAAAAATACAAACGTTATCTCGCATTAACTTCGAAGCCAAGTAAATTACTGTTAGCCGGTGACATGTTCCATTATGCGCACTACGTACCTAATTTGCTTTTAGTTGCAGGCAGCCGAGGGTGAAGTGCAGTGCTGGTGAGTTTTAAAAGCGAGGGTCGGAAATGTAGTGACTAATGCCCCTTTCCAACGACATACTTTGCCATTTTAATGTGTTTTGAAAAGAATGTAATCAAAAGTCTACATAGTACTTTAATGGTAGGATAAGTCTGCACTATTTACAAATATAAAAAATTAAACACTCTAACAGCTTACTGCTTACAACTTTTAGACTCAACTGATAAGATTGTCATGAAATCTGGTTATGCACAATTTATGACCCGAATTATGACAATTCTGTGGTTAATTATTGTATTTACAAATGAAATTTTTCATTCCAATATTTTTTATAACTCACATTTGAATGCCTTTTCACTTATACATATGAAGTACAAAACCACGGGTATTCGCCACTATGTACATATCAATACGTACTGAGATTTTGCTATCAATAAATCCTTTTAACACATCGTAGGTTACACTGTTGAACCCGGCGACATTTTCCATTACGTGTCCGATGTTATCGCGCTTTTAGCCGCGGGCGGCTATCGATAAACGGTAGCTTTTGTTAGCGGGGGAAGTGGTAGACAGATTCGAAATCCGTTTGAAGGTTGCACAATACTGCTAAGTGACTAATGTGGTCGTAACACAGCCATTTACATTTAGTTTTCACCACGATATAATTCCAAAAATTCCAGATCAAATATTTGCTTCTTAAATAATTATTGTTGCCTTTCATTGAAGAACACTTATAAGACAATCTTTGTTAATATTATGTGTGTTTGGAAACATTTCAATATGCATTACTGTTAAGAATTGTTTAAAAAGTGTAATCCTCAATAATATTGTTATAATGTTTGTTGTAATGCTTCATTATGCCAATTTACTGATTTAGATTCAGTAGATACACTATCAATGCAAAGCGCCAGAACTCATCTAAGTTTACCAATTCGGTATTAGCGCTAGGTCGGGACAAAGTTGGGTGACATCGATCCTGCTTTAATCTACTTAGGTTTACCAACAACCTCAACTCGAATGCTCCAACTGGAGGCAATAAACGATTTGTTTGGCAAAAGTTCTTATGTGTGACACAAACTACATCTGTAGTCTTTTCGATTGCAGCTTTGGCTATGTTTACTATTTAAATCTGCTACATTTCCTTGATATCTGCCGCTACATAAAAATATGCTTTCTACAGTTTCTACAAAGTCAGACTCACACGAACACCGAGACTTGAGTTAGAATTTTAGACATCAATATTCATTATTTAAGATTCCAGACATTTATGGACACTAGCTTTTTGATTTTAGAACATTTGACTGCATAATATATTCTTTGCTCAAATATTACAATCTAAAATCTCCTGTTATACCCTTACAGATCTGCACGTTATTTTTATAACTTATTTAAATGCTTTCTACGCTTCAACGCTTTGTACACTTCATAGCCCTTCATAGCCTTACACTTGAATTCCCTGCGTTGTGGGTTTCACCGACACAAAGTCAAGTCCACAAATATCCAGATCCAGAAATTCCTGTTGTAAAGGACGTAATTATCTTAAATCAAACTCAGAGTTCTCTGCAAGACATTGATTTGGGAGTCACATCGCAAGTCATTCGATCTCATACAGTAGTAGGTCTTTGTAACTGTGGAATCTTCACATTGTCGACTATATGTTAACCTTAAGTCAGTTGTTTGGGACAACGTTGAACATTGACCGTAAACAATTTTAAAGGAGTATATAGACTTGTCGTGAAATTTTAAGTTCATTTACATGATAATGCCAAGGTATTTTCGATACCACATTTGTAACAAGTAGGTAGTCTAAATATTTTGGCTTAAATGAAATAAAAGTGTCATAATCAGGCTTTCAGCCGAAAGTAAGCACATTTAATAGATTGGCTTTGTTAAAAAACTAATTTAATTAAACGAACCCCACACTCCTTACGATGCGCTACGTCATGGCAACTACAATTCATTTCGCCACAATTCGCCGCACTAACGAGGCTGCCTGTCGGAGTTGCCTCAACAATGTGCAAAATAACTTAGTCTTAAACTGTTCATCGCGAACGTAACCTTATTCATTAGCCTTTGAATACAATGGAGGTACTTTTATTTTAAATAATGCCTGCTATAAGTTTTTAGTGTCGCTGCATTTATATTTGTTTGTCGGTTGATTGAAACACCGATATAAGAGTAGTGCACTGTGCAGATTATAAACAGTTTTGTCATCTCCTAGTCAAGATATCGCCACCTTTATTTTTGAACTTATGGGCAAGGGTATCCTCTCAGAATTGGATGAAATTAGAGCTAGTGTACTACGCTAACCAAATGAGAGTTTGTAAACTTCACACACCCTTCAGAACTTTTTTAGATAATGTGCTTCCCTTCGCCATTTATGCATGTTTAAATTTGTATCTAACACACACATAGGCATGAATACTAAAAACGGTATACACACTTATATACCTACTTGTGCGAGTTACTGAACCGAACGTGAGTATTCACGCTTAATATAATATTGATGATGTTATATCGTCTATTACCGAGGAGGAACAATCTCACCGTAAAATTCGAAATGGTTTTTGCCGTCTCGCCTAGTCTCCACGTGTGTGACAGTGATGGCACGAGCTCCATTCGTCCTTCTGCATGCTTAGTACATCAAACGGTCATCGTAACGTGGAACGACGTATTCGATCAACGCTTGGTTTATACGCGGCGCTAATTCGCAGTTGCTTTACGGCGCAATATAATTAGATTGCCGTACAATAAGCATATCTATCGAGTCCTCGACGCTTCCGTAGCGTTCCTTTGTTGATATTGGAACTCGATCAATCGAGTCTGATTAAATAGTTCCCGGGAGAAAAATCCAATCGTCCTTTTAAACACTCGATACGGATCGCGATAATCTCGAGTCGTCTTTGTTAAGAGTTAATTAATACAGATTCGTTCGCTGTTTACCGATCTGAAACAACTTCGTGTTCTTAACTGGTCTTATCAGCGCCATTCCAAATGGCGCTTTGGTAATTTCTTGTTCATCTATGTTTGAAAAGAGATTTGCATATATAAAACCGGAATACATAAGTTATAATAATCCGTAGTGAATTCTATGTTATGCAAAATATTATTATGAACGCTGACATTGTTCGTCTTATCAAGTATGATGAGGCAATATTTCAATAAGGATAGTCATGTCTACCACCGATTACCATCCAATTATCAAATTGCCCATTGCGGCAATAAAGAGGGGCGGCATCGGCAATATTTAAGGATTGCGCGATATAACAATACGCAATTTAAATAGTGGTAATGCAAAATGTTACAAATACAGCTTTTTCCTATATAGTGCTCTATTTTGACACGTTGACTTTTTCGAGAAACTCTCATATTTCCTTTTATAGTGAGGCATTACTTTTTGCTGGTCGACCAATTATTATGAAGGGCGGCAAAAAATATTTTAACCTAAAGCGGGTAAATAGCTGGATTGAGTTCTGTCTAGCATAATTACAAACCAAAGCATAAAGTCATGTTTTTTTATGATATTGAAGTAGCAGACGAGCATGCAGTTCACCTGATGGTAGGTTACTACTGCCGCCCATGGACATCTGTAATCAGCCCCAGATAAGATCAGATTCCTATCTGAGGTCGGCCACAGATGCGCCGCTACCCCTGAGAACTAAGCTGGAATGCCTCGAAAGAGTATGTCTCCCTTACCACACCCTTCAAACCAGAACACAGCAGCACTTAACACTGCTGTTATAAGGCAGAAATAGGT
>DWIJ01000014.1:0-18797 GCA_018248315.1 Chioides albofasciatus
CCCTTTTTTCCCGTCCCGAGACATCGTGGATTTCCCGGGAATTCCCGCTTCGAGAATTCCCGGGCAGAAACCCTAGTACGTACGGCAATAGTAGCCTAGCGGTATGGTTTACGAGCTCTGAAACAAGAGGTCCGGAGTTCGAAGATTGGTCACTGATTTTTGGAGCTATGTACGTGAGAAAATTATCCACATACTTGGAAGAAAGTCCACATTCTTGAGATATGTGTTATTTTTTTAAATGCGTATGAAGTCTATCATTCAGCAGTGCAATTTTAATGGACTGTGATCTAACTCTTGATCATATTGAGACAGGATGGTCAGAGTAGATAAATTATTAGCGAGAGTAGTTTAAATTATTTCTAATCACGATAAAGAACTAAAATATACGAATAAAATATAAAATGAAACTAAACCTCAGATGTTCAAACAAGTCGCAGTTCCCGGAGGCTCGGTTCCTGAAAAGCCAGCCATTTGTGTCGAAGTAATTCAAACAGACTGCTCGTGGTGTCCAATAACAAAACATACGAACACGCTTGGCAAATAGCGCTCACCAAATATTATCCGAGCATGTATTATGCAGAGGATTTGTATCAACAACGCGACAGAATCAAGACGATGTTTGCTTTGGAACTTAGACAGGTTATAAGGCTCGGTAGCAGGAAAATATTGGAGAGAACTTTTCTGACATTCTGATCGCATATTTGAATGTTACGTGATATGTTTATTTAATACTCTACGTGAAACATCTGGCAAGATTAACTGCACACAGAGACTATAAATCTTAGGCCCGAAACTGATTAAGTGTTTGAAATTACCTAACCAAATAATTGTGTGGTTCGCCGTCATTCGTGTGGTGCAGCCATAACGGTTTAATATCAATAATATAAACTCGGATGGATTATGTTTACATACTGTTTATAACGTGACCAATTATTAAACTGCGGTAACAAGCCGCGTTAGTCACGTTTCGTAGAATTATAATTACGTAGTTATGGCCACCGCTTTACAATTTGGTCACGTTCGTATTAAAAGCAATGCTATTGTTGCAGGACGTTCAAATGTAGGTATAGAAAGCTCTGGACGTTGAAATTGTGATCGTTTTGCTTTTGCCTGAATACTTCGCTCGATTGCAGCTTCAGACTGGGAAGGGATCGGCGGATCCGGAATCAATTTGTTCTAGATGAACGTGCAGCCTTTTAATAGGTATGTGCAAAAGGAAAAGCTAAGCTATTTTTAAAGGATGCAAAATAAAAGTTCACAGACTACACCGCAACCAGACCTGGAAATAACTTTAGAATACCTACTACGCTATAGTACAAAAAAAAACATTTTTACAAAATCATACCACTTAACATTATTAATTTGTGTGTAGGTTTACTTTGTGAATATTGAACAACAACACATCACAAGTTTTCTTTTTTTTTTAAATCACACAGTAGAATTATGAATATGAAGATATTCCGATAGATACTAGACAAAATTGCCATTGACGGTAGTGACCACAAAACACCAGGCGAAATGCATGACCGCTCGCTGCATCCATTACAAAGCTCTAAAATCAAATATATTTTTCGCAATCCACAAAATATAGAAGTAGGATTTTTTAAACGGTCGTTCCGGCAGCGAGAGAGCATTTTGTGAAGTGGTTCTCGAGGGCCCTCGACGCCGACGCGACTGCTACGCGCTGTTTACACCTGAGAACCCTACCTGCGTGCCTGTGAACTACATCCCTCCATCATTAACGAGCTGACGACCTGACTAAACGTACACATGTATTCAAAGAAAGTCACTATCAATGTATTGTTCCGCTAATGGGCACAGAGTGAGAGTTTGAGCCCAAGCTCATCGGTCGTGAAAGTAACTATATGAAATTTAAAGAGTAAGAAGAAGTTACAAGAACATGATAAGAAAAAAGCCAGATGTTAACAGACGGGTTCAGATAAAATACGTTCGGTCTAATTGACGCAAAAGATAGATGAATGAATAAATAGAACAATTTGCTTCGCTACAATTATTCTAAACGTACACATTTCTTTACCTCTAGACAATCAGGCGGAACGCACTTAACGCTTCAGGGTTCATCAACAAGCAATTAAGAAAGTTCGCAGCGCTACCATTAACTAACCAACGAATATTTATACAAGAAGACACGACCAAAAAATGTAAGCGTTCGCTTGCATGCAGAGCGATAAAATGAGTCACTAACGAAGACGGGCCACCAGACGTCTGGAGCCGAAATTAAAATACGTAATCGAACGAGGCACCGTCGATAAACACGGCAATCGAGAGGTATCGGATGCACGGGAATTATCGAGTTGGCAGCCGTTCAGAAAATAATTTACGCCGCCGTCAGTCACGATGGAAATCATAAAATTTTAAATATCGCCCGTAAAGTAAACAATGGGCAAAAAGAGCAAGGCCCAGAACGACCGGTCGCACCGCCCGCCGGCTCACGTTACTGCACTCCACTCGGATCGGACGAAATGCAATCAAAATATTCCTTTTGTTCACTACACTTACGATTAATGCTATTGTTTTAAAATCTTCAGGGAAACAATAGAAGTAACATTTGTATTAGAAGTTCACGTTTTGAGTTTGGTTTAAGAAAGTAAAAAATCCTGAGTGTGTGAAGTATACGCATTATAAAATGTAAGTGATGAAAGAATAAACGCTTTTAAATAATCATCAGGCAATAGGAAGATGTGATGATAAAGGTGAAGTCATGTTGCGACAGACTAGTCGTTACGATGTGAATATAAATTGATGTACAATTCAATCCGTCCGTACAAAAATATACCTCACTTAAAACTAATATCACCACTTTAGAATCACTGATATATTAATTTATTACAACCTCGATTAATTGAAGAAAGCATTAAACCTAAACGAAAGTCTTAAATTTGGTAGCAACGGCCGAGTCATCCATAAACCGTAATGAATCGAATTGACGGGAACAACGCGCGTCCGCCACACGCTTCATCGCTTACAGTACATTCAACAGTATACAGGGTGTACAGAACACAGTACAGTATAAATGTAACTGATCTTACAAGTATAAATAAGAAGATAAAATTTTATTTTTTTGTATTTAAATAACTGTTATTTTCAAGCTTACGCTATTCCTTGGTAACTGTACTAGAAAAAAATATCAGCGAAATGATTGCATACCAGCTTTTGGATATAGGTAATATGAATAAAAATAATGAAACTTTAAAGCAGAAAATGTACTGGGATTGATATTTAATATTTTTAGATTTTTTTCGTACACATGACAAAAGAACTGTTCACGGAAATGCATGCGGGAAAAGTCGCGGCGGAAAGTTGCCTTAAAATAAATAAACCAAACAGTTCGCAAAATGCTCAATAAGGAAACGGGAGACAGGACCGCCACAGGGCACGATGAACCGAAAAAGAACAAATGTTTACCGACAAATTATTCCCATGGCACTTTTGGACATGAGCAAGCACCTGACCAAGGACTATAAATTACTTTAAATGTGGGAATAGAAACATGCGCGAGATACGAATCGAATAACAAACAAAACAAATTTAATTAATTTTCCAGCCATGGTCGTAGGTTTAAACATCTGTTTTGAATATAAAATACACCACCGCGTTCCCTACACCAAACCCTAATAAAAATGAGAGCCACAACTGACGGCAACAAAAAACGAAACACAAAAAACTACCTACACGTAGATCTTAAATTTTGATCTAACGACCCTGAAGGATCCATTATTATTAATAACCAATGTCTAAATAAAACATACGGCGCACGTAAAAAAGCAAAAAACGTTTTTTCCAATACAAGACATTTATTAACACGAAGGAACGGAGGATCGAGATAAAACAAACATGGCGGGCGGCGCACGCGCATATAAACATGGAGTTTATCGTGGGAGGCTGTCACAACACGCACCCATTGGCCACTCAGCGCTGACGCACCGGTGAAAGCTCGAGAAGACACCCCGTAATACGACATACGAGATGTTATCTTCCACATTCGAAGCCTACGCAGTCCATACCTTGTAATATCCGAACCCCGGTTATAGTGAACATGAAGCATCGTTAACACGCGCCGATAAACATCAACTCTTGAAACACGTAACTCCACTAGTCATAAATAAGCTCATTATGCTCTATTTCTAGCTGATACGCTCAAGAATGAGATTAAATCGCTAAAGTCCTATTTAGACACAATACACTGTGATTTTTTATTTAAACAAGTTCTTCTGTCGTCATAGATATGTAGAGACAAATGAAAAAGAGAAAGGCACTTTTCGAGACCGCAATATTCAATCCTATTAACCCTACAAAAAAGCTGTTCAAACATAACAAGGCACTAATACCGTGAAACAAGCGACTCAACGCGTTTATCAATAAAGCAAAACAACTACGGAACGAGCCGTGCGCCCATCACTGATCCATCTTGAGCGTAGACTACTGCGAGATAGATTGCTCGTATTATCCCAACAAGCGCCTTTGGATACCGACGAAATTGCCGTCAATCAGTTCCAGTCACCTTCGCTCCGTACTACAATCACAATTTTCTATGTGGAAGAACGCGTAAGAACCGTTTATTCGGCAAATTACACAAAACGCAAACATCTCAACTTATCTTGAACGAAATCCTCCACAACAGGTGATTTACCTTAAGCTGTTCCTGCACAAAGATTGCAGATATGGCCAACAATAGCTCGTTAAAAAGAATATTTCTGCATACTTTTTATCTTTATAACTTGACATAACTACTGCTTTCCAAGTATGTTAATCATATCTTCATCGCAGCCGCAATGGGTTAATTGAAATTATGGTCATAGACGGTAATTTTAAGGGGAACCATCCTATCATCTACTTCGGAGTTATATGCATGAACTTCGTAATAACAGCATGCGGTAACTATAAATCAGAATTAAGGACGCTAACAAGGGAGCTTCATCTTTCAACGGATTAAAGTTGAATCTAAAACAAACAGTCTTCTATTAAGCAACGCATAGACTCAAGTACCCGTAGCGCTATAAGTACTTAATTCTTGAGCACCGCTTGGCTTTAATTTAATGGAAGCCTTTGTACATACCGGAGACTAAAATAAAGGACGTAAGATTTGCCTTTAAATTCGTTTTGTACTTTTATTGTCACTGAAACTCTTTAAGTCACGACATTACAAATGGAGTCGAATAAAAATCGCATTTCTACCACGCAAAGCAAAACTAAACCCCTGCCCACGATCAGTTAAACGGGAGTGTACGGAAAATAAACAACCGATGCCCGTTATAGACAAAAATAAAAGTCCAATGAGCAGGCGATCGCATCCGAATAAAACGTACAATAAAGCTATAGAGATTTAAATGAGGAGAGAATTATGCTCCCAAAGAAAACACCCACATGGACTCGTTACTGAGGCCGTAAATTGGCAAACTTAACCTCTAATGAAATTACTTGCGACTGAGTAATTCGTACGATCAATCATGTTGGTATAATTAAATTTACTGCAGTAGATTTTTCGGGTCTGGAGACCAATTTAAAGGAATTTAGGCTAAATAGTTTGGGTCAGTAAGGTCGAATGAATCACACGTATATTACGTACTTAAAAAATCAGTTAAGAAAGATTGCCTAAGTAAGTAAAAGCAATAATCATCAACCATTTCTGTTTCTTGTATTTTGATACAAATTCCGTAGTTTCTGATGCAAAATTGAATTTGCATGAGCCGAGAAATCAAATAGCTGTTGCGTCCACACCTTCATTGAATACTCACATTCCAAAAACAATCACACTCGGCGCTGCACATGACGTTTTTTCTCAAAAACCTTTAAGGATTTATACCGATACTTGAGTATATTTATGGTGAGCATAAAATTGCAGCTGCAACTGTCAATCCCGACGAAGTTTATTGCACATTATTTGCATGAGCTTTTATGGTCTGTTCTTTTGTCCAGGTAAAAACGTGACTTCAGCGCTCAAGCGGATATTTTCTCCTGATCTCGACTACCGAGATATGCAATCCGAGTTACAAGACATTCGTGTTTAAGCTTTCCAAATTGACGGTGTATTCCAAAATGCAATGTTAATATGAACTGTTCAATTTTATTTAAGACTATTTTAATTTTACCAGTAATTCATCGGAGCTGTTTGTATTTTACTTAATTTTAACAAATCTCGGTTAATTCGAAAACACATAAATCACTCTAGTAACATGGGATATGACAGATCGTGATGAATAGGGCGCTAACCCCGAAGAAATGACGCGATGGTAAGTAGGGTCGCTCGTTATACTTTAAAAATCCACACGCGGTCGTAACAAATCGTGTTACGAGCGGTTAAATAAACGCAGCTTCCCATTAATACTATTGGTGCCGAGTGTTGGTATGTTAACCGAGCCAGAAATAAAGCTTAACCCGATCCCAGAGTCTAAATGGAACGACATTACCGTTTCAGGAAATACCATAGCTTCGTGCTCACATAATTGTTGTCCTTTTGCTTTCTACTAAAATTTAACTAAAAACTACTCTGTAAAATGTAACATACTACTCTGAAAATAAAGGACAATAAATAAATCAAAGAAAAAAAGCTATCGCAATCATTAATAACGTGTTGTAAGCTAAAACTGAATAGAGCAAGTTTCTATCATTATCTATGTCTACGTTTAAGTAGTAATAACGAACTATGTATGTGGAAAATACAAATATTAGTCCACGCGCACCTCAGAACGGATTCGACAAATATTTGTCTTGTACGACTGCTTCCCAAAAGTGTATTTTCTCATTCAACAACTTCTACTGTACCACGCTCGTGAGGGTGTCACGATGTTTGTCCAGCCAAGACCTCGGCTCGGAGTAAATATTAAGAACTCTCAAAAACACTACTTACAATATCAGAGCAGTTATACATAGTTTATTTTTTATAAACTGGTTACTTAACAATCAGTATAAAAGGAAGCTTTCTTACGTTGGGAAAATTTCTAAATCTTATTATTACTTAATATGAACGGTATCTCATTGATAAATTATTCAAATGACTACTTTCGAAGAACCTTTACAATAAGTATAAATCGAAGGTATGTAAACAGAGGATCAAGGCACAATGAAACCGGAACGTTCTCTAGGGATTGAGCTGACAAATTTCTTGTGTGTTATTGATTTCGTAGTGACTAAACATAATCTAGTCGGGCAGGAGCGTTCAGATATAATAACCCTTATTCGGATACAAATGTAAATTTGGTGGCATGCGGGTCCCGACTGTGGCTCGGACGCCGCGGGAGGCGTGGGACCCGCCGCGCGTCATCTTTCGACCCATCTCTACTCCATGCTGCGAAACATACGAATTCACTTCGAAACATGTTCTGTTCTAGACCCTCAATCAATACACGTCGTCCATAAACATTTTTGTCAGTCGCTTACAAAAACACAATGTTGTCCAACACCCACGAGGTTTCAAAGTAAACATGAATAAATAACGATCATATTGTTCAATCCATTTCCTGTTAGAAACGTTGCAATGTTATAGAGTTATCGTTGATTATTGTTTGGTTACGCCAAATTCCTGCTGAGCTCGAACACTATCGGTGGCCTCATAATAGATAAGAAAAGAATGCAAGCGAGCGAACGAAAAGTAACGTGTCAATCTTAAGTCGCTAATGGTGTTTGCATTTTTCGAGACGTGAAACAAATGGATTGGTCAGGTTGAAAGACTAATTTATTTATGCTTTTAACATTATTTGTTACAGGAAGATAAAATTTTCCTGTTTTAACAAAGATCTAACGTATAAATTTAGGTATTTGTTAGATAGAGCCGAAACAATAAACAACACTCCTGTCATTGATTCCTTTGTTAAAAATCAAATTTCCATTCCCGGAGATCCATCAAATCAATTTTATTCCCCATTGCATTAGCAGTAAATTTCAAAGGAACGCATAAATCCTGGGACAATATGCGTCACCAATCTCCATCGGCAGTAAACTGCAAGTAGGCATCAGTCATTCTTACAGCGACAGTGGCTAATAAAACGTTATTATTTAGGAGCTCATAACGTTACTTTAGTGATCATAAAATAACACAGGTCAGGTATATCCTCCCGAAGAATAAGTCTTTGTCCAAAAACTTGGCAGGGTTCAAGTGGGGAAAGTCAGTTTACCGGTCAAGTCTTCATTTTAGAAGCATGATGGATCCGTTCGAGTGGCAGCCATATCCGGTGCAAGCAAATTTAACTCCGAATAAGCTTGTTTATTCAGGGGTGCACTGAACCATTAAACTCAAGTCGTAACAACGTCGACCGCGTTAAATTCTTCAATACTATCATAATGCTCAACTTTAATTGCTTTCTTACGAAGCCATAAAAATTGAAAGTGGCTGCAGTTCGATATTTTACTGCGGCTCGGACTTTAAATTTTGACCAGAACGGTGTTAAATTCCAATTAATGCTATTTGTAACGCTTGAAGCTTGAAATTACCTTATATTACCGACGACTCTTGGCTATTATTTAAAGTGGCTAGTGTGAAACTTTTCTTTAAACGTTTTCCATGTAAAGGCTTTACGGCTATGTTTAAACAGAAAACGTTTATCACTCCTCACAAAAAGTTTACTTGGTCGCTATTGAATAATTTGTTCTGCCATTAGAATTCTCTCAGAGCCCGAAATGTCTCGTTGGAGAGCCTCGCACTCGAATTTCGGGACATTATTTATGGTGTGCCATTCTCCTCAAAGGACTGTATGATTTACAACCGCGACACAAAAGCCACTACTACCTTATTATGACGTGCTGGCCCGTGCATTGTGCCAGCATATTTTATTCGTCCAATTGTGTGCGATGTTTGTTTATTTTTCGTCCGTCTCCCTAAATACTGCATTGTGTTGGAGCTGCTACAATTGGCTCGAGTCATATTTCACGGTTCTTAATTATGACAATGTAGACTTTGAAATTATTTTGCCAGCGGGTCCCATTTAATACATTTTTTGTCCTTCATTTTTTTCTAATTCAATGCTAGAAAAACTTATTGATACTTATTCGGAATACATTAAATCACGGTCATAGCTTTCACATTACTAAATTGAATGTTTAAACAAAGACTTCAAATAACCATTTTGATCAAAGAATGTACTTAAGCTGATCGACTTGTTAACAAGGGAAAGAATGGCATTTCGTATTGATAATGGTAGACCATGTTTAGAGCTGATTAGATCCACGGAGGAGCTAAGTGGTAATACATACGTGTAAGCATTAAGGGTATGCACGCACGGTACGCACTGACGCCTTCTGTATTTGCGTAGGGGAATATAGCGGGGCGTGTGTGTGGTCTCGTCCTACGCTATTATGAGCCCATGCCTCACAGTACGTCCGCATACAAAAAATAATCTTAAAAATCTTTATACAGATTTAGGTCAGCCGTAGCAGTAAAATACTTTGAACATTATAATAATTTTAAACTGTCCTTAGAAATAAACGACAAGAAAACTACATTACGTCACTGTCGTTCTAGTCTAAGTGCATTTAGCGATTTAGATAATGTGCAGGAAGTGAGAAAACAGTACGACGCTTTTAACAGAAGTGTCTTCAATGAATAACAGCTTTAATTTGGTAAATAACGCGCGTGAAACCAACACAATAGTTTATTACACATTTATTTGCACATTTACTCATGACGGTAGGGTCGTGCGCGTGCCACCCATCCGCCTATTCAATTACCGGCGCTCTAAACAAAATTGTCAGAGCGTCAACCCTAATGGGACATCTTTAAGCTCTGAATACACATTGAAACGAAATAAAAATACCAGTCGTGTGGCATCACAACAGGAGTTCTAATATTGTTTCGCGCGTTCGGTGTCACGCGGCGAACGAGTAACCACTTCATGGATTATTAAAACGACCGTTAGTAATGGCCGTGGGATTTAGAAAACGATTCGATTAACTGGCCAACGTAAACAGAGAAATGTTTCGAATAAACAAACGCACTCGCACGTACATATTTTTGACGGCTGTTTGGGGAAAAACAAGCGTTTGGGAAGAAGAAAATAAATAAATGCATCGCTACTCACATCTACAGCCCACGCTAGGGTTTTACGATTATCTACGTAATAAGCACACGGTAACAGAATCACTAAGGCCCAGAAAGGGAATCGTTTCCGAAATTGTCTGGAAGCAGACCGATATGACTTGACCACACGGGTCCTCAAAAAATTGCTGATAACATCATAAAAAAATTGAGATCTGCTAACTTTGCTGTCTGCCGAGTGATTGAAAACTCTAAAAGATTACATCTCAATCTTTTTCGTGTATCTTTTTGTGGCGTTTGACCTCACCGTTAAAACGCAAAGGGCAAACGGTCAGTCCGTCAGACAGTCAGACTCCAGCCGTCACACGTCACGTCTATCATCTGCCAGCTGCCAAGCGTGAACCCAGATTAAGCTCAGTAAACTCCGACAGCTCCAACCGTGATCGATGATGTGTGATGCGGCTTCGGAATGCGCCCAAACCGAAATAGCAGTTCGACTGTCGGACACTCGTTAGCGTTTAACACTAATGACATTACAGTTATTTTGCCTTTTAAAACATGCGACTCATTGTTTTGAGCAAGCTTAACCGTTTTGTCCGGAGGAAATGGAAGACCTCCGTTTAACTTATTATACTCAATGACTATTGTAGACGGTCTAGAAATTAGAAAGTATTTTTGGTCCGCTTTGTCAGCTACCTACGCCTATTTGCATCTTATTTACGCCTCTTATTTAAAAATCTCTTGAACTGTTAACATCGTTAATTTAGATGTGTTTTAACTCCACAGAAATTGTACATCTCACGTTGATTGAAAAAAATCTTACACATAGCCATACAACAGAGTACTAGTACATATTGCAAATTAAATATTATTTTAAATTCCCAACTGCATATTGTCTTAAATTCAGATCATATTTAAAATCAAAGACCACACAAAATTCTCCCTTTAATGATAATGGAAACATTTCATCCTTGTAATCCCATCGCAGCCCGTATAGCTTTCCATCCGCAGACTGATATTGTCTTGTTCCCAGGCACTCCCTAAAGAATACAGCGACACTCTCTCAAGTGATTATTTCTGAGATAGGACGAAATCACTTCTTGGATATTGTACTGTTATACCCAAGGGTTGTGCAAGCCTCTGTACACAATACCTATACGAAGAATATATTAAAATTTTATTTACAAGATACAGAAACGAACAGAAATATTATATAATAACTTAGTTGTTATACTAAAAGCTTTGAATATATCTATGTAAGGAATATATATTTTGTGCATGCAAAATGTTTATCAAACGCTTGATCCATTATTGATTTAAGTGTAGGTTCAATTGATGTGGGCGGTCAAGCCATTGTTCTCTTGAACAATAACCTAAAATGTAGTGATATCTATTTCGTAATGTCAACTATCATCAGTCTTTGAAACATCATCATATTATTATTCAAGTTAAATTCAACAAACACGACCGTCTGTCTGTCTGTCACTATCGTTCAGGTACCTGAGCGCACAAGTTTGGGAAGCACAAAAAGTCGTGAGTCGTGACATATGCGCGCACGCAGCACGTCTGATCGATCGATGCTTTTTGTCCCGGTGACGTCTCCATCCATTCCGGGCAAATTGCCCCGGGACAAACAAAACCGGGTAACTCAAAACTCGTGTAGAGGTGCGATTGAACCGAGCCACCATTATTTTGAATAAGTCCCACTATCCATCACGGCAAAAGTAATTTTACAGCGTCGATCTTTCTCTCACGTGTTATCCATGATGTATCGGTTACATGGCCGCTTCAACCGCCTAATATATCAATATGTTGTAAGATTTTTCCTTACGTTCCAAAATGGACTGCGCTTTAAATATGGACACCTCATTTATCAAAAAAAATCACTAAAAGTACCAAAATGTAAATGCAAATACCAAATTACGGCTGATTATTGGAACAGATATTGGTTTAAGTAACTCGGATGTATTAAATTAAAAAAAATAGTAACATGGGACTCTAAGAAGTAAAAAATCGATCCAAGTACATATGTATATACAAACTAAAAGTTTAGATTATATGTAAGTACATGTCACAATCAAAAAATATAATCAAGAATAAATTACGCGACATACCAACCGGTCTAAACTTAAAACCAAAATGATTTAACGTCCCTTTAGATCTCCAGACCAAGATTATTATTTCGTGGTCAATTTAACTTAGAGTCGGATTGACTACGGACAAATTGGTCGCATCGGGCCATACTACGCTTTTATCGTTATTTATAAAGATCTTTCGATCCCAGACGCAATTTATTTTCGCTACTCTAATACACGAATGTAAATTAGTTATCCCCGGTCGATTTCAGCTAGACGCGAGTACTTTGTTAACGAAGAACATATGCAATTATTCGTAGCCAAGATATTAAAGCGTTGCAAGGTGTTTTTAATTATACACACACCGTTGGTTGGTATTTTTAATCAGTAACTTCAAACTAATATCTTCAATCAAGGTAAGTAATAAGAGCGTAATTTAAATAGCTCTTAAATTATTTAACCGTCCTGCAAAATTTTTGCACACATCATTTGATGTTGGCTGAAAATATCTTTATTTGCAGATTACCTTACATTTAGTTTATACGGTCTTAATTATTTTTACTAAGCATATAAAGTCTAATTACTACTTAGAAAAGCTCTTTGAAGCATACGAACAGATTTATTGCCGGTCTATTTCAGCTAGACCCGTCTTTTTGCTAAACAGTTTCCATTAGTCGTCACAAAGACACTTAATGTTCTGTAAAACCATCGGTTGGTACATCTAATGTTGGTATGTCTAATTACCATTATTAAATGACACCTTCAATCAGGGCTTCAGAATAATAACTCCCGGTCGATTTAAACTGGACAGCCACTTTGTGAGCAAATTGGCCGCGTCGTTCGATGTCGTCTAGTGGCAGCTTTATTTATAAAAAATCTATTTATTCAGCTGTTGCGTTGACCTGGATATGTGAATACGTATTCGTGTCGTATGCGTGTCTTTTGGACTTGTTTGTTTTGTTTGGGTAATCGCTCCCTGAATCTTTTGGCGAATTCCCAATTAGGGTCGTGTTTCGTTAGGACCTTTAATAAGGGCTTTATTTAAAGTTAAAATGTAGCGGCTTCATTTTCAAACTAAAAAAAAACAAACGGAGACAGTTCTTTTTATGGGAGCCACATTTTGTACTATTTTCTTATTTGCATGGTATTGTTTATTAACGTTTGGATGTCGATAGATTTTAAAAATTAACGTAATAATGACAATGCGGTAGATCGGACGGTCATCCAGCTAAATTTTCGAAAATGTATGTAAGACAGTGTAATCAAGGAAATTCGAATTACTGTCAAAATTCTACTGAAAATGGATAAGATCGGAAGTTCGTAAATATAATACGGCCTTCCGGGATTCGAAGAGCTCGTTCGATCTCAGTCGCTAAATTAAATTGCAATCAAAAAATATCATGGGACGACATATGGCCAGTTTAAAAACATCCGTCGAGTTAGTAGTTTCCTATTTATATGATCTTCGTTGTAGAGTAGGTTCTCCATCTTTTGTAGAGTCTGATAGCCAGCAATACAATAAAAAAAGAGTTGAAACCACGCATTTTCAGCAAACGAGGTCTATTGTATGTTGTATCCAACTTATCTCACAGTATTGTACGCAATCAATCAGCGTTCTGTTGTACGCACGTGTATATTTATAACCGCAATACGTTCTACGAAAATAGCCGAATAAATTTAAACCCTCGTACTTCCAGTTCACAGAAACCAAATTAAAATTCAATGTTTTTGAGCAAGTTTCATTTTATTCCGAAACTGTCGATATCGACTAACCAATTAGTACAAAATTTTGATATTGTAAAATGCATCTCCGCCAAAATACATCGAATAGGTTAGGTTTAGGTTTAATGAATTTATTCTCAAAAAGACACATTGTCACTTACTTGAGAACAATAACATCATAAAAGTTTTACAATTTGTCGTTCGTTACAATAATTAAAGTTACAGTATAAAAAACAGAACAGGTAAGATTATGCAATTTGCTCAAAAATATAAAATAGGATAAGGTTCATGAATTCTAATGTTGTGTATACATATTTAAAGGTTTATTTGTGCATATTCCAATCTTAAAGTAGTTAAAAATGATCGACAATGTATTGGGCAAGTTGTTTTTTGAATTGTTTAGGTGAAGTAATATTTTTTAATGATGAGGGTAATTTGTTATAAAGCCGCGCGCCTTCGTAACTTATAGTCTTCCTACCGTAATTAGTTCGGATCTTAGGCGTAACTATAAAACTCGCACGACGCGTGGACCGAGACGTTGTTTGTTTGACTTTTGTAAATGATAAGTTAGTATGGAGTTGGTTGTTCAAAATTTTTCTAATTAGTATGCAAGTATTATATGTGTATAACTGTTTTACGTTCATTAATTTCGTTTCCGTATATAATTTTGAAGTTGAAGTTAGAAAGTGGTAGTTAAAAAGTACTTTTATAATTTTATTTTGCATGACTTGAAGAGTAGCAATCTTAGTTTTTGCTGCACTGCCCCAGACTTCCAGCAAGTACAGTAGATGTGGTTTCACTAGGGTATTGTATATTGTATAGCGTATTTGACGCGGAATGCACCTAACGATGAGTCTTAATGATCCGATTAGTGACGTTAACTTAGTTTTTACGTGCTCGATTTGAGCATTCCACGTCAAACTGCTATCCATCTTTAAACCGAGATATTTTTCGCAGCTTTTTTCTTCTAGGATTTCGTTATTGATTTTTAACGCATCAAAAGTAGGTATTTTTTTATTTTTGGGTTTAAATATTACATAACAAGATTTAGAAGTGTTAATTGTTAAAAGATTATATTGGAACCATTTAAACAATATATCTAAGTCCTTTTGGGCTTTACTTATAAGCTCATGTATCGATGACCCAAAATAAAACAGACACGTATCATCTGCATAGAGAGTAACGTGGCCATTTAGTCCCAATTCATGTATGTTATTAATATATACTAAAAAGAGTAAAGGTCCCAATATAGATCCTTGGGGAATTCCACAACGAATTGGAAGGGGGTTACTTTTAGTATTTTCTATTTTAACAATCTGAAATCTATTTGTTAAATAGGATTGAAACATATCTAGGGCAGGACTCCGTATACCGATGTGTTCTAGCTTTTTTAACAACAGACTATGACTAACAGTATCGAACGCCTTTTTTAGATCAATATAGATACCGAGAACTATATGTTTTTTGTCAATATTAGTTTTAATTTTAGTTACTAGGTCAATTGAGGCTGCAAGTGTATTACTTTTCGACCGAAATCCAAATTGACGTTCAGAAAGGAAGTTAATTGAGTTAAGATAATTTTCAAGGCGTTTATGTAATATTTTTTCTAAAATTTTAGACAGTATTGGTAGTACTGAGATAGGCCTATAGTTTCCGGGATCCGTTTTGGCACCTGTTTTATAAATAGGGGTGACTTTTGCGACTTTTAAAGAATCCGGGAATTCGCCACGTTGGAGTAATTTATTAAAGCAATATTTTAAGTTTTCTGTGATTAAAGGACTAATACATTTAATGGCCTTAGTGTTAATTCCATCTAATCCGGTGCTGGAATTAGGGTCTAGTTTATTTATGATACTTATGATTTCATCATAACTACAAGGTTCAAAAGTTGAAAAAGTGGAATTATATTTACTGCAGGGGAGAGCTTTTGCGTTATTTACATGAAATTGTTTTGGTATTTCCATCGCTAATATGGGACCTATAGTAGAAAAATAACGATTAAATTCTTCACAAATATCTTTTATATTGGTTATCTCTTGGGTACCGTTTATAAGTTTAGAGGGAACATCGCTTTGTTTAATTTTGTTAGTAGATAAGTTATTAATTAGGTTCCACATCTTTTTAGGTTTTTGAGAGCATTGCATAAACTTATTATAATAGTAGTTTTCTTTTGTATTTTGAATAAGTTTAGTTACGTGATCTTTTTCTATTTCATAGTCTTCTTTTAGTTTTTCGTTTGTAGGATCTTTCTTTAGTTCTATCCATAAATAGTTTCTTCTGCTTATTCCGTCGATAATATTTTTGCTTATCCAATCTTCTTGAGGTTTGTTCAGTATCTTTATTCTTGTTTCTTTACAATTATTTATAAAGTTTTTGATATCTTCTTCTAGTTTTATGTAGTGAGAGTCCCTATTTATAATAATTTTAGATTTTTCCACAGTAGTATAAAGCTTGGTATAATCAATTGCATCATATTTGTAGCGAACTTTTGGTGGTGGCTTTGTTTTTTTTAATTGTAAATAAATTTGCTTGTGATCGGACATTGTAGATTCGATGACTGACATGTGGAAGTAATCTTTTCTTAAGTTTGTGCATACATGATCCAAAATAGACTTTCGCGTTGGGGAGTCTCTAGTGCAATACTTTTTACATACTTTATTAAGTATTGTATATCCGGTTTCTCTTATCATGTTTTTATATTGTTTTGTTTTAGCATCTTTCATTATTAGGTCAACATTAAAGTCGCCAAAAATTATTGTTCTTTTTCTTTTCTGTAGATGTAAGTTATATGTTTCAAGGAAGTTCTGAAAATTTGTATTTCCTGGATTATACACTACTCCAATTTCAATTGCATATTGTTGCAGTTTTATCCACAAATAATTGTTTCCATCTATATAGTTTGATTCTGATAAGCTGTGTTTTAGATCATTATGGACGTATGCCGATACCCCACCTCCTCTTATGTCCGTTCTGTAACTATAGTAATGTGTGTAGTTTGGTAGTTTTAATTGCATGGCTTGCGTTTCATTTTTAACCCAGGTTTCAGTTAGTAGAATAATGTGTGTCGTCATTGGTATTGATTTAAGAATGCATTTCAGTTCGTCTAATTTTCCTTTTGCACAGATACTACGTGCGTTTAAATATAAAAAGTTTAGTCTTGCTTTGTTTGTTTGTAGTTGCTGATAATTATTAATAACTTCATAAGTGTTACTCATTGTGATTTTAGTTTCGTTAATCAAATTTAGTTTTTTGGCGTAATTTTTGTAATGGTTGGTATTCCATTTATATATTTGATTGTGAGATCGTTTTGTCCATCATTAGCAAGTCGAGATAATTCCTCTTTTAGGTTTTGTAAATATTTTTGTTGGGCAGGAGTTTGATCTGAGTAAACTTTAATATTGTCAGGAAAATTTGATTTATTGCGTAGAAGTAGTTTTGCTGTCTCTTTTGTGTCGTAACATATTTTTATTCTTCGAATTTTTGAGGGGTTATATTTACCGAGTCGTATAGTTTTTATTGGTTTTGGAATATCCGTGCTTATTAAGCGGGTAATGGTCATGACATCTAGTTCATCCTTTTGAATTCTTTCCTCAGCCGATCGGCAATTTTGTTCCGGCACACCAGCAATTATTACATTTTTCTCTCTTTCGTTACGGTCTCTGATTTCACGAATTAAAGATTCATCCAAGCTCGTTCTAAAGTCATTGTTTGTCAAAGAAATTTCTGGTTTTGACGTGAGCGTACCAGATTCCAATGTCTGTATTTTCTGTTCGTGAATAGATATTTTATTTTCAAGTATGGTTAGCTTGTTGTTAATACTATTTTGCTCTAATGTAATGCTCGATGATGAGGACTTTATTTCGTTAATCTGGGAAAAAACTTCTTTCACATTTTCATGAATTAAATTTATCGTTTGCTCATTACTTATTTTTATTTCAGTGATTTGATTATTTATTTCAGAAATGCTTTCCTGTACTTTATTCATAGACAATTCATTAGTCCCCACATATTTTTCCAATAAAGAAGTCATATGATTAATTTGTGTGCGCATTTCTTGCATTTCTTTAGAGCACGTGCATTCGTGATCAAATGTTTGTTTCCTTTTTCTAAATGTTATAGAGTCCGTCTCCATATTAGCTAGCCTCGACAAATCTGGCTGCGACCCGCCGCTCGTTGCATGTTTTGTAGGCGAACGTAATAGACTCATAATGAAGAAATTAATTGATGAGCAGTGTACAATGGTGGCCGGGGTACGAAAATGTTGAGGAGTTTCGTTTATTAACGCAGCGATGTATACAGAGATAAGACGTTAAAGCCAACTCTTACTGTGTAATTGTTACCTGTCGCAGTGGTGCGAACGGGCGAAAAAATAACAGCTATACTCCTTCCCCGCGGGTGAGAGGGGTATGTGTGTGCGCTTCGCTGCTGCTCTTCAGTCTTCGAGTGCGATAATGAAACGGTGCAATTGCATTTGCAAATGGATCACTGATTCGAACTTAATTGTCATGAAAGGAAGGTCTGATTTTGAGTGACACTAATTAATTTAATTTCAATGCAAAGTAGACACGTCTGCTCTCGTTAGCGTACGGACGACGAAAAAAAATTTATATTTTAATCCAAGTAGCTTAACGTCCTTTGTTAATAATCAATTTATTTATTGTTTTTACCATCAAAGATCGACATTCGACAAGTATATCTTGTATTTGTAGTAGAAATTTTCAGATTTCAATCTCTGGCATGTAAAATTTGGATAGATTGAGTGTTAGTAACACGCGTAAGCTACCGTATGAAACATAACTAACATTGATTCTATGGACTACTAATGTAGGTAGGACTTTTTAGGCCTAAATTATTATGAAGCCACAATTACATTACACTTTTTCAAGGTGGTCTTACAAAAATTTACTATTGTTGTAAAACCGTTTCTATGAAATAACTAGCAGCGAAACCCGGCGTTGCTCGGGTTAAAATACATCGCATGTATAATGGTATTTTTTATATTTAAAGAGCCA
>DWIJ01000015.1:0-18407 GCA_018248315.1 Chioides albofasciatus
GATGCTATGAATATTATTAAGCACGAGTTTATGATTTTAGTTACTAATATTATAAAGAGGAAAGATTTGATTTTTTGTTTGTTTGTATGTTTGTTTGTTTGAATTGAATAGCCTCTGAAACTACTGCACCGATTTGATTTTTTTTTTTAAATTCGGATCCTACAATGTCCCTGATGAACATAGGCTATATTAAGAGAAAAAAATAGGGATCCGCGTGCAAATTTCGATAATGTGACCCAACGGGTGAAGCCGCGGATTCTGTGCGTCGTTCATAATTGATTTCTAAGCATAAATTATGAAATTGATCGATAGATTGGCATATTTCCTAGATATCAGTCAATTCTAGTGCTATTTCGATCTATGTTAAGAAATCGTTGATAAGAAGACGCGCTATGAAATTATTCACATCGCTGCGAGGCCGTTCCTGCGCCCGTTTTGGCCACATCCAGGCAATTTGGACATCCATGTGCGCTCCAGTCTTTATTTAAGGAACTGATGCTTGCGGGTACCACTCTGTTGAGCATAGAATATTATTGAGCACGAACTTAAGAGTTTAGTATGTCGCCATAGCCGTAAGTTAGGGTTAAAGTTAAAATTGGTGCTATCGTTGCATCTGTTTCTGTAAATCTCTCGTGGTTAAACCCGTTAAACTTGGTTACATCTGACGATAATGAGTCGAAATTATTTTTTATGGGCACCTTTAATCAACCCCAGATAAGATTAGAGTCCTACCTGAGATCGGTTATAGATGCGTTGCTACCCAGGATAACTAAGTTAATGACTTAAATAAACTGGAATACAGCAGTGCTTAAAACTCTTAGTAAGCAGAAAAACGTACCTTCCTTTCTTTCTATATAGGTATAGGAAAAACTGCTAAATAAATAGGTCTCAAATAAAAAAAAACTTTTTTGTCATCAATTAAAGCTCTACAATTCAAAAGTTAGTGGCACCAATAATATCGAACGTTACTTGTACCGAACTTGGCCATGCTTTTACATTTATGATTATTGTGGGACACAGGTTAATGGATTTTATTGGTGTACCAATACACATATTTGGGTGTCTGTCGCAATAAATGACAAATACTTTGTTAATTAACTACATATTCTTAAATTCTATGCTAACATAAAACTCTTAACAACAGGTTTAGCTTGGCAATAATTAGTTAGTGACTAACCATACTTGACCCACGTAATTCATTAAACTATGCTTTTTATTACGAGCGCCCATCAACTTTCAACATAATAGAGGTCTTGATACGCTGGTCATACAAAGATGCTTATCAGCAAATCTTAAATTTTTAATGAAACTTGATAAATACGTTTTAAAGAATAGCTTTTTATGTTCGGATTTGTTTATGACGTTCTGTGTGGTATGTTGTTTCTAATTAGTCGATTAATTGTCATATGGACGTTCTTTTTAAACAGTTTTTTTAATATATTGCAGTAGAAAACATCTATACATTTATCCTGATACTAAGAGAGTACTTTCGGTTATGGTCACCTTAGTATAGATATCATAAAGAGGAATGATTTGATTTTTTGTTTGTTTGAATTGAATGGGTTCTAAAAGCACTGGAGCGATTTGAAATATTCTTTTACCATTAGAATCCTACATTATACCTGATGAACATAGACTATATTTTATTCGAGAAAAAATAGGGACCCGCGTGAAAACTTCGATAATGTAACCCAACGAGCGAAGCTGCGGGTTCAGCTAGTTTGTAATGAACACCGGATAAGATTAGAGTCCTAGCTGAGGTTGGCCACAGATACACTACTATCTCTGGGAATTAAGCTGGAAAGCCTCGAAAAAATATATCTCCCTTACCACACTCTTCAGACCGAAACACAGCAGCGCTTAACTTCTGTTATTAGACTGAAATAGGTATGCCGATAATGTCTCGTATGTTATATTTAAATAACTGAATGAAGAAAGAAACGAGTGAATGACGCAATTTACGAGCGATTCAATGAATGAACGAATGATTAATAAACGTCTTTACGATGTATGGCGCAAACAAATATAAGTCAGTAGGGACTAAGACCTTAAATAAGAACATTTCTAAGAAATCAAACTAAGAATAAGCTAAGAAAGCCCTGAAAAGGTTTGGAGGGTTTTATCGAGTCACATTACATCGGGTCTCTCGGGTAAGTAATGTACCTATACCTAAACCTTTGTAAGTACATTATGCTTACGTAAGCATTGATTTGCTTCAGTTGTTTTATTTTCTTTTACCCGACTGCGGAAGGTAATGTTTTTCGAGTAAAATCGCTCATTCTCTGGCATGCCCTTGCAAACGGTTTAACATGGATAGATGCATACTTTCGCGAAGATTCGAACCCTTACCCTCCTTCTCTCGATACCTTCACCTCCTATCAACATTGATTAAATTGAAATGATAGAGCCTTGTGACCGAAGGATAGACTTTCAGATAGTGGAAACTTAGTAATAAGGATCTATTTTTACTATTAGAGTAAGTAACCCTAATAATAAGCGTGCATATTCAAATCAAATCAAAAATATTTTATTCAAAATAGATTCTTTACAGAACTCTTTTTGAACGTCAATATATCTACCACCACTTCGCAAGGTGTTACGTTATGGAGAAGAAGCAGCGAAAGAAACTCCATAAAAATTAATTGATAAATATCTTATAAGTAACAACATCCAATGGTGGAATAATATAGGGTGTGTTTTTCAAAATGAACTATCTATTCCCGGCTAAGGTAAAACAGTTTTTGAAAACTAATGAAGCAATTTATTTTTTAATCAAAATCTGCCTCGTTACTCCTTTCAACATTTTTCGCTACTCCTTATAGTTTCAGATTTAGCCCTGAAGGCCCATTTCAAAATTTCACTCTGTATATTTACAAAAGTACGCTAAAGGTCAACTAAGGACATTTGGGAATCTTAAACGTAAAAGTTGACATTAATTTATTTATATTTATCCAGTTAAAATGGCATTTAAACTTCGTCATCGACTAATTTATGGTTTGTTAATTGATTTATTACTGAAACCACAATTGATTTGAACTAATAAATCAATTTAGAACTTTCGTCCTTATTGTCTTGGGTGACAGCGTTGTAAGAATTACTTGTAACAAGTTTTACTTATAGAAATGAGAAATGTATTTGGATTTACATTTATTTTAGTATTACTAGAAATAAGAATGGAATTTGGTTGCTTTGTTATAATTCTCATTTGTCATTTAATGTTATTAATTTTATTTTACACTTAGGTGGCCTTCGTAGTTGGTTATATAAATTAACTTTATTTTGATAATTTATTGGTAGGAGCTCTTGTAGTCTATTCAAAAACAATATCGGTTAGGTGCACATATAATTTTGTTTTTTATATTAAGTGCCTATTAAAAATTAATTATAAGTTGCTTTAACAGTGAAGAAAAATATCGCGAGGAAACCCGTATACCTACTAAGATACCGAACGATCTTAAAAAAAGTTTTCACCGGTATATAAAATCTACCAATACGCATTTTGCCAGCGCGGCCTTAGTCTATGGCCTAATCGAATATAAAAACCTGTAACGGATCAAAAGTAAGTACATAATTTATATCAGACCTAGTAGATAATCGGCAAAACACCATGAGCCCGCATTATCCCAGAGGGAATGATAACGTTGCAAGGAAATTAGATCCACAGTATGAACCCTGCCGGCGTTGCTCCGATAACCGTTATTCTGTTGCTCTACTTTCGAAAAGGTCGTTGTTAAACCTTTACTGTCCCACTGCTGGGATCAGGTACCCTCTCAGAATGAGAAGAAGTTAGCTATAGTCCAAGTGAACATGGCAAAGTGCGTGGGGTAATGGTACGCGCTGGTCAAGTGCGTATTGATAGACTCCACGTACTTTTGGGAATATTTTTAAAGATCTCTCAGGTTTGGTAGTGTCTCACGATGTTCCTCCAGCATTACAGCAAGTGATACACACGTAACATAGAAAAATCAGAGATGCGTATCTGGGATTCGAACCCCGGACTCGAGAGTTCAAGTTTCCACCACTAAGCGATCAGTGCTCAATATTGACAGACAAGAAATTGAAGACATTCACGAACGCACAAATAATGCACTGTAATGAAATCGAAGAGCCTTTCGAGAAGAGGCTTTTGAGAAAGAGCCTTTTGTTTTACGCAGCGATCTATCCAAATTGAACGATGTGGGAACGGATAACGGTTATCGGCCAACAAGCGGTGTTGGTTCGTACCTTAATCTAATTCGCTTGCACGGAAACTGAACTCTGGCAACATTACTATTCCCTTTGGGGCAAAGGCCTGTCGATGGTGTTTTTTGATTTCCAGGTCGGCGAACGCACGCTACACGCTCATGTTTTGTGAGAACGGCACGATTTATTCGATTCTAGCTTGCATTTGTAGCTCGGAGCTTGGATTCTGGATTGGTATCTTTGAGATTAGAGCACCGTTTAGAAATGGTTGATTTGACAACGATTTTGAGTATGGATATAATAGGATATCATGATTGTTAAATGATTGCAACAGTGATAGCCTAGTGGTTGAAAGTCTGTCGATCGAGGAGTCCAAGGTTTAAGTCCCAGGCACGCACGTCTGACTGAGTCATGTGCGTATTAGAAATGAATTATCACTTGTTTTAACGGTAAAGGAAAAACATCGTGAGGAAACCTGCATCCCAGAGATATTTATAAAAAAATCTCTAAGATATATGAAGTGTACCAATACGCATTTGGCCAGAGCGATGGATTATGGCCTAATCCGTCCCATTCTGAGAGGAGACCCGTGCCCAGCAGTGGCACAGTAATAGGTTGTTGATGATAAATGATGAAATGCGTGCTCTTAAAGTAAGAAAACTTCACGTCATGTCCCGTAAGCATAGTAAAATATATAATAAAAAATTGAATGGAATATAAATGTGTTGTGGAGTACTTTCACTTATTTTCCGTAAATTAAAACTACACATTAGCATCAGGTTATTGCCATTCAGAAAGAATTTGGTAATTTTTTGCAAAAACTATTTCCTAAAAATATATTATATGCGTTTTTCAAATTGGCGACCGAAACGTACATTGATGTTCATCAGCTCTATAAAAATCAAAGCGTGAAATTATTCTATGCCCGAAAATATGAATACGACTAAAATAACTCACGGCGAGCAATCAACGTTAAATTGTTCATTAACACAGGATTTTGATTTCGATACGATGCCTAGTTTTAATTATATCGAGAATCAGAAACCTGCATTTCCATTTTAGTCGGTCCCTTAACGTTGATTTTATTAAGACATAAAACCAAACTGAGGATAAAACTTGATCGCTAATCTTCTCTATTGAACTGGAAATAATTTCTTTAATTGCCCACGCGAGAATTCAAACCCATTACAAGTGGATGGCGTTAATAATTCGAACCGTGAGAGATTTAATTAATATAATTAATTTGAAGCCGATAACGAGTTTAATACTCGTGGTTTTCGATAAGAGGGTCGAATAGAAAAATGTACTTGAAAGAATTTTGAGAAATTACCAGACTGAATTAAAAATAGATTGAATGAAAGAAGTCATGTGATAAATCTTCTAAACAAAGGATAAACAGAGGTTAGTGATACTGAAACAGCGCAATAAACGATGTGGGTAGTATCGGCACCCCAAACGAAACCAAAGGCTGAAATAAAAATTGAACATAACAGTCGTATAAAAAGTAATCCATTACGTTCTGAGATAGATAAAAAGGAACCGAATTAAAGGCATCGGATAATGTAAACTAGAAGGCGAAGCAAGGAAGTTCCTATTAACACGTCCTCATTAGCGTAGGGTTTAATGAAAGGGGCACTCAATAAAATTTTACCGAACGCTCTATGAATGAATAGGGGCACACAGGGGCTTTCTATACTAAATTGTTTTACGCCTTCAGAGAAAGGTACGGTGCTAAGTGATTTTTACATTTTATTATCAACAATGGGTGGCACTACGGCACAAAAGGGATACTTGAAGTGTCTCTTAGTTGTTTTCTATTTGCTTTATTGCCGTTTCGAGTGTTGTTAGTCATTGTTGAATTTGTATTACTTGTTTCTACTATTCCGTCCCTATTATTGTTATTTCATTATGATTTATGTCGTGTAAATGTGGATGTTACCTCGAGGGCCCTTCAAAAGGGGAAACACGACAGCGTTACTATTATTATTATATATTCATTTTGTCGTGAGTAATATGTAAACTTCGTGCATGTTGTAAGCGATATTTACGAAAGAAACACAGCTAAGGATTTTTACATTTGAAAGAAAGTCTTGTTTGAAGAAAAGTGTAATCACTTCAGCCACTTTCAAGATTAGTCCGCGTAGACAAAGACACTCAGATAAATAAAACGGATTTTACATTTTACAAAATTGTTCATAAAAATAAGCTAAAATTGTCACATTGAAAGACATTTATTTTATTTGTGTAGTTACAACACTTTGGAATACCTACCAGTATATATGTTATTTCGCGTCCAAATAAAAAATGTCTTGACGCGACAAAAATGTACACAAAAACGTGAAAAGTTCCAGGAAGTTTGCTAAGAAGTTCTATTGGCACACAGTATTATCATATCTTCGACACCAGAGTATCTATCGCCTTGAGTTTGCCTCCATCTTATTATAAAGATGGACAAGTAATTTCCTAACTTTCCCAAGTTTCAAACGATGTTACTTAAAAGTTTCTTATGTATAATGAATCTGGATAGAAAGATTGAGCTTTATATCTGCTTCAACGTTTTTATCTCGTATTGTTGCCAATCCTATTTCCACTGATATATTTCGGTTTCATCATAAATACGGGAATCATATGGTAAGTTATGGATTCAAGGTACAAAATAAATTAAAAATAGTAACGTAATCAGTAGGCGAAAATAAGACATATTTTGGATTCCGACATTGTAATGAAATGATATACTGTTACTCTTATCGTCCATTTATTTTGACGACCCGCGTGGCGGAGCGGTCACCATACTGGTTTGACGCGCAACGGGTCCCGGGTTCGATCCCCGGCCAGACTAATATCTAAATGATAAATTTAGATTTCTTATTTATTTCTTATTTCTTATTTAGAATGTTTGTGTCCATGGCACCCACGATACAAGGAACCCTAGTGTGGGGATTTAAGTGTAGAATGCGTTAGCGTTTAACTTCATGTATGAAAATTTGTGTGGCAAGGGAGATATACTTCTCCAAGGCATTTCAGCTTAATCCTTGGAGCTAGCGGCGCATCTGTTTCAAATCTTGGGTAGGATTCTCTAATCTTATCTCGGGTTGATTACAGATGTCAATGGGTAGCATTAGCCCCTTGCCATCAGTTGCCATTATATAAAAAAGGAAATAGAGCGTCTCATAATCAAATAGTACTACAATGATTTTTGTGCGTTACTCAATGAAATCGACTAGTTGCTACTTCAATTTAATAAACAAGTGAAGTACTTGGAACCATGGTATTTTCATGAGCCCATAAAGTCCCATTACCGGACATAAATCAGCTCACAGATTAAGAGGGGTTTGGGCCGTTGGCCCATAACTTCTAACGATACCAAAGTACGAATTAGCTGAATATTGCGTAGGTAAATTGGGAGTTACTTTACGTAATTTGGGATTTTCCAAAATAATAGATATAAATCCTTCAAATTTTAATATATTTTTTATTAATAAAATGTGGAAAAAGAAATGATGCATACGAGTATTTTTGTATCAAGTCAGTGACTATAAATGACGACCCGGTGGCGGAATGGTCACCATAGCGTTCTTATGTGTAGAGGGTTCCAGCTTTGATCCCCGGCCAGACAGATATCTACATGATGAATTTAGACTTCTGTTATGAGTCTGGGTGTTCGTGTATTTATCTATGTACGTGTCCGTAGAACCCACGACACTGGGATTATTAGTGTGGGGCTGCGAGTGTAGAAAGAGTATTTTTCAAGAGACTTTAAAATACATTTTCTTATAATACTACCAGATTAGAGCTACTGAGAACCACAGTAAGTACTCAGAACAAAATTATATTTGTTACATGACGTATTTGATCAAGCCTTAATCTAATGGTTCGTTACGCGTCACCATTACACCGATTGGACGGCAAACGGTATGTTTACGAGCTAATAAATTTAACCTATTGCCCCTACAACTAAAACCACAATTCAATCCCAAAATGCCGGTATGCAATAACATAAATACGGCTCATTTACCAACCGCTCATAAACAGCCCGTCGTGTGCCGGTGTTGCTAATTGCACTGTAATCACCTCTAGCATTTCAAACTATATACTAAAATAAATGTTCTATTGATTTATTGCTTGGTTAAGAGAATGTTTGACATTTTTTTTTATAATATGGAAACAAACACCCGATGATAAGTGGCCCATGAACTTTTGTAATAACTTTATGTGGTTTTAGACTGAAAATCGGATCGCGGAATTGAAACATTTTAATTTGTAACGCAAAACTTTCGCCATCACCACTGGCAGCCTTGGCAACTGGGTCGAAATATCGGCAAAAAAGAAAATTAAAAACCGTGAGAATCCGTTACATATTAAAATGTTCTGTGATCACCTCCTGTAAGATAAGAGTCCTAAGTGTCCTAACTAAACTCGGCCAAGATTGACTGACTTAGTTGGACTGAGTTGGAACGCCTCGGATAAGTATGTGTCGATACCTCACCCTTCACACCAAAACACAGCAGCATTCAACACTTTTATTATTAAGCAAGGACAGGTGTGTCTATCGTGCCCAACTATATTAGATCTATGTTGCGCATGGAACTAGACCAAGTATGAGACTAAATGAAGAACGCATTATTGATTTATTAAAAATAATCAACAATGCATACTTTAATACTTTTTCGAGGCATTTCAGCTTAGTCCTCAAGGGTAGCGGCGCATCTGTGACCGACCTCATGTAGGAGTGTAATCTTATTTGGGGTTGACTACAGATGACCATGGGCGGCAGTAGTCACTTACCATCAGGTGGACTGCATGCTCGTCTACTACTTCCATATCATAAAAAATGTAACAGATTTCTATAAAATACGCAATATGCAAGCTGATCTTAAATGTCATACGTTTTAACCGCTTATTATCGCTTAGAAGTTTTGTCCTAATATAACAACAATAACAGTATCAATTCACACAACCGTTAATATCAATAGCAGTTCCAATCCCGTTACCGTTGTTTATGCGATACCAGAACAGATTCGTCACGTTTTAATAGAACACGTGCTGGAGATGAAATGGAAGCCCGGCGGTGGAACATAACATAGAATAACAGCTATATCTCGCGCTTCGTGCGAAGGATCGCGCTACTCCGCGAAGGATCCCACTATACTCGCCGCGAACGCACGTGACCTAAGTATGAAGTACTTTGTGGATACACACGGGTACTAAGCTCGAGCAGGATTGTTACCGTTTTCTTCGGGAATCCACCGTATTTGAAATGACGTCACTAAACTAATCGACTTAAAGCCGACCCGCGCGACAGAGTGGTCACCGCAGTGGCGTGACCCGCAGAGGGTTCGATCCCCGACCAGACAGATTTATATGAATGATGAATTTAGAAATTTGTTCAGGGTCTGGGTGTTTGTACATTATTCTTTGTGTGTGCTCTGCAATGAATTGAAAAAATCAAAGTTATGTGAAGTCAACCAATATGCACTTGACCGGCGCGGTGGCCATGACCTTATCCTTCTCATTCTGAGAGAGGAACCATGCCCAATTGCCCAGTAGTGGGACAGTATTGACGACGAATGTAACGAGCTGTCGATTCGATTGATTGCGTGTCTGTTGCAAACTCGGGTACTGCGCGTACTCCCTTTCCGTGTGTCCCCAAATTCACTCTCAATAGAAAGCGCTCTTCCGATGGCCACTCGTAAGGGCCGCTTTTGTTCGAAGGTCCGCAATCGCGCGCTAAGTAACCGCGTGATTTAAAGGAACGAGGGAATAGGTCGTTTTGGTTCGAAAGGAACTGAAGTGTTAACGGAATGGGAGCGAATGGAATGATAGTGCACGCGCGGGTGACATACCTAAACGTGGTTCGGAATTCGGTATTGTGGGAATGGGTACTTTATTTTATATGGAATGGTAACGGGATACAGTGCACCTGATCTGAATTGGCCTTTGTTGTGTATGGACGCTTAGAGCCAATCTTTAATGGGGTTATGAATCGCAAATGTTTATGATTTAGTAATCAATGAAAGCTAATTTGCAATTATGTTTAAAAACTTCTTGTTTTTGACTTCAAATCTAGAATGTAAATTAAAAAAAATGTAGATGTTGTGTTCGATACACACACAATCACACAATCATAGATTTTTTTCTATTAGAAGCCTATACACGTTCTTCCAACTTAAATGGCATTCGAATTATAAAGCAGACCATGTTGTGATATCCGTTATCAGTCCACTTAACTTCCACTATGTGGAATACAGACTACACTGAATATAAATATTCACTATCCCTGTCAAAGTTACCTGGCTTGCTCGACAGAGTTACAAACTGTTTTAACTTTAATATTGATTTTTTAATTAAATCTGAACGAGAAACTCGAGTTACATATTTTTAGAAAAAAAATACAGCACAGTTTTTTACTCAAACTTCTTTCTAGTTCGACCTAACGGGCATCTATTGATAGACGATCTTAAAAACTAGACCCTATTAAAACTAGCTAACCACTTTAAGTTTAAAACTTCGCTAGAAACTTGTCAGCTTTACAAAATGTACGTAAAAATTAACAAACTTTAACCGAGCTTTTGTTAGGTAAATTCCCACTTTGCCGCTTGTCTTACCTCGTGAGGATAAACGATAAATTCACTCGCTCGAGTCTAAAAATATCTTAAAATAAAAAGCAGCAAACTTGATATCGATAAAACCATGAACAGTTAGTTAGGAGTCGCAGATTAATATAATAGGTACTCTAAGAAATATAAACCTATATAAAATTTAAACGTATTACGCTTTGATAAGTTATCGCATCAATCTTTGTCAATTTCAGCAATTTTCAAAATTATATCAGTTTGTTAAGGCCTTGTCAGTTAAGAATATTATTTATCGCTCTGACTTATAAAATGCCATATCTATAAACACTTGGAACATACTCGTAGAAGAACCGGTATAACCTTAATCAAACGGAGGAGGTAAGACCGTCACACCTATTTCTAATGTGAAGCTATTCTCCCATATTCGTAGAAGGGTGTAGAATTCGGCTGACTTACATTTAAGATGGTCTTAATCCTGAGAAATACTAACGCACCTGTGATCATTGTAGTACAATTAAAGATCAAAATTGAGTCAATTGCAATTATAATTAACATCTAAAATCTAGAGCATCGCTTCCAATGAAACGGCTTCCTTGGCTTATAAAAGGATTTAGAGTTTTAGAGCAAATTTCGGACGTAGCAAAGTAGGACGTGAGAGGATAAATAAATAGTGGTTGGAAGTAGTTTTAGCCACAAAAAGTAACTTTTTACCTAAAGTTAAACAACGGTTTCTTGTAGTAATCCAGGAGTAAATAAAAACATCAACAATCCTTTACCCTGGAAATGTAGAGGGATTTTGCTGAATTCTTTAGGTAATTCCATTTTGTTGGGAACGATTATTTTTCACTGTAAATAATGGCACTTAAATACGAGTTTCCATGTACTGTCAGTTCTCGAAATCACATGTTTATTTCTGCCTCATTAGAGTAATATTAAGCGCTGCTGTATTCTGCTATTAATATATATAAGGTTGTGGATTATCTAAGGTTCATTATAGATGTCCACGGGCGGTAATAGTCACTTTACATCTAGTGGACTGCATGCTCGTCTGCTAATCCTATATTATAAAATAAAAAAAATATCTTTGATCCAATGATAACAACCAGGACTAACAGTTTAATATGGACGTCGAAGCGCAGAAGCACAATAAACTTAGCCACAGCGATTACATATCCAACTCCTGAACAAGACCAATGTGACTAGCCTATGTGTGCTGTGATGTGCACTTCAACATATTAGGTACTCATTCTTAAGTTCCATGCCAAAAAGCGACAACACTGCCCTTGATTTAGCCCAGCTCCTCAAACGACAGTGATAATTATATATCAGGGAGTGAGTGTCTATTTTCCTTGAAATGTTCGCTATAAAGACATTATTCTGTCCATTGGATGAAGGACGTCGATAAAAAGATTATCCTCTCCATTGAAAGGCATTATGTGGATTGGAGTACGTTTAATTTAACGGGCTCTTCATAAAGGAACCGTTTTAAAAATGTTTGCAAGGTTTCAGCAATTTTCCCGGAAGCGCGAATATTGTTTTCGCGCAAAACGTTTAACTAAATACGCTTAGCCTCGTATACGCGCTTGTTGAAAAACTTGTATAGTACAAGGACCATTTTGTGGCAGGTTTTGTTACTACGCAATAGATGGCGCCACATGTACCTTGAATCACGGTATTGAAGTTTTTTAATATTATGATTATGACCAGCTGAGGACATGGAGTCTGATGACGGATGACGAAAGTCTTTTTTCGCAATTACTAAAGGTACTTTGAAACATTGAAACATTTTTGAAAAATCATGTGAGTGATCTTGGTTTTACTTCAGACGAATAGAACCCGCGGATTCGCCCGTTCCGAACATTATTGAATTTTCACGCGAATCCCTATTTTTTTCTCGTATTAAATATAGCCTATGTTCATCAAGGATAATGTAGGTTTCTAATAGTGAAAGATTTGTATTAAATCCGTCCAGTAGTTTCGGAGCCTATTCAATTCAAACAAACGAAAAAATCAAATCTTACCTCTTTATAATATTAGTATACGTAGATGAACTAAGACAGAAATGGGTAGAGCCTCTGCAGTCAGACTACAATGAGTTCGACTTATTATTTCTTCATTTGAGCCAAATATTTTAGCTAAATCACTACTCTATTGAAGATGTATCCATTTTGAACACATTGTATTATAATAATAAATCATAAAGTCAACGGTTACTATATCTCCATCACCCTGAGATAATGTAAGTGCAAACAGTGTTTCAAGACGATGAGTGATGATAAAAGAACCGCGTAATCATAAGTTATCAGAATAGGTACCTAATATAACAATCAAATTGAGTAATGTCTCAAAGGCAGACAGGTCAATAGCATCTCGAAACTTTTATTATCTTTTATCTGTTCTCGGCAAGTTTGTGTCAAGGAATTATCTGATCAAAGAAAGTATTAAGGTGGGTGCTGACCTTGTGTGTTATATCGTAACGTGATCCCTGTATACTGGCGGAAGGAAAATGCGCCCCCACATGATAGAACGCGATGTTAAACGTTTGTATGGACCTTTTATATCAAACGATGTAAACTAAAGCTCGGCACAGCTCAAATACTATATCTGTTATCGAATTTATGTTCTTGAAGGTTATATAAACGTCATATCTCAAGTACAGCAGCGCCATGACATTTATGATATATTTTCTGACTTTTAGAAGATCTTAGTGATAACAATATAATCATTACCAATATAAGGAATTTCTGTCATTTTGCGGTTGTTTACACTTGTCCATAAGCAGCGATAACCTAACATTAAGTGAATTAGCCGATTGCCTATTGTTGTAACATAACAATTTAATTTATGTTATATGCAAAGTATCACATTACATGCGACTACACCGAATCAGTGTTCACCTTTACGATTAATTCCATTCTATCGTTGTTCGCACGAGGATCTATCATTCAGATACGGCTCAACAGTCGTTCTGAGTCAGGGAAGTTGTGGCACTTTAGAGTTTCAGCCCCGACTCCTTGTAGTGCCTACTTGTTGGGAAGAGATTATTTTTGCAGGAGCCGCGGTTAAATCGCTGAAAGTTTGCGGCTGACGTATTTCACGGAGAATTTCCAACCGAGCTAGATGCGAGATAAGTTCGTGTGGTCGTGAACCAGAAGTTTGCGAAGAAGTGAAACTACGATACGTGGATACATTAAACATATGTCCTACTTTTAGTTTGTGTACAAAAGTTCTAAGCAAATTAGTTTTGGCGTAAGATAAAAGGTTTTCTGGAGAGTGAAACGGCAAAGTCGGCGTGCATTATTCAGAGAAGGAAGGAAGGATTTTTGGTTGGCAACCACTGTTTACCAAAATAAATTAGATGAACTGAGATTTGAAGACTACAGCAATCTACGGGACATTGTAGACGCATCAACTCCAAAGTCAAAAATACGCGTAGTTAAATGTATTTTTCAATGTGATTGCGCAAATATCACACAGATACTCGTCAACTCGAGACTCCGTATAAAACCTATGATAAAACTACTGGCGCATTCAATAACCGTTCAAACGAACAGTACAAGCAGACATAACGTCCATTACGGCCGAGAATGGTCTGCAATAACTCTTCCAAATAGAACGTGGCCTTCAAACACGTCCATAAAATGTTCACACCAAATCCGCCCTTATTCGCAGAGGGATCAGACGAGGTGAGTAATGTCGGGCAGCGTGATGTAGATATCGGTATGTAGATTTGGAGCACGTCTCGCGACGGGCCATCAACAACAATAAAGAGGGTCGAGAGGAGAGGACGTGGTTAGGGAGTTATTGTGTGACCTTTTAGGGTATCTAACGATTCTTACACAATATTTCAGTGAGAATATCACGTTTTTATCCCATTGGGAGCTGAGCCGCCACTTGTGTAACTGTAACGAGTACTAACTTTGTATCTAATGTGGTTACAGTCTTATTATTATATACTTCTATAGTTAATTGTATCAGGCGTTACTTTACTGAAACCCATGCTATTAAGTTAGGATTAAAACTACTTCGCAACAATCCGCTACCAATATGTCTGATGGTATATATTTTAAACCATGCAGTATGTACCACCCTCCCTCCCTCATAGGATGCGTGCACGTGCAAGAAATAAAAATATACACCACCATACAAACCACCACCAACACGTGTTTCGCTCCAAAACGGAGCATCATCAGGGTAAGTTGACTCTACGACCTT
The DNA here is from genome assembly GCA_018248315.1 of Chioides albofasciatus. NCBI lineage: Eukaryota > Metazoa > Arthropoda > Insecta > Lepidoptera > Hesperiidae > Chioides > Chioides albofasciatus. The sequence continues at coordinate 14,973 of DWIJ01000015.1, forward strand.
TAATCGTTAATAATAATAATTGAATACTCCTACTATTATTAAGCAAAAAATAGTGTAGGGTTAGTGCCGTTACAACAAAACTAGGAAGCTGTTCCGCTGCTGCGGCAAATAAGAAAACGAGCTCCGAAGCATCCACAAATCATACAGATAGGCCTACATAGCGACGTGGGTCGCATACAGAAACTCCAATTTACCAGTTCCGATGTCACAGAAATAGACGCGTCAGTTCCATCGATCACTGCAAACGGCCGTGACACGTCTTGGTATCAAAAACAATATCTTCGTAACCTCATAGAGCCCTGGTAATTGGTGGTCGACGCCGAAGCTCCGACTATAAAAGATAATGGGGGGCTTTCTGTAAATTGTGGCGTTATTTCCGCTATCAGACAATAAATGGTTGGTCTGATTCGGTGGCTGTTAGACTGGAACAATTTGGTTCTCGGTACAATTTTTCTTTTAGTGCAATTTTTGTGTTTCAATCGTGAGCAACCGGATTAACAATATATGTAGATAGGTACGTGTATTGAACATGTGGGAATCGATGAAATATTCGGAGATTAGTACATTTTATTAGACTAGTTGTTCTTGTTGTATTTTTTCTCGAAAATGGTTCGAAATATTTTTTACTTTGAAGCTAAAACTAAACCTTTGCGAACCAATTAAATCGAACGAACCGCTGTATACATACTACTAACAAGAAGACAACCTAGAAAACAAGTGCGAAAACGATGTATAATAAGAGCGCACCAGAAGAGATTTATTGAGGAGTGTTACAGATCAAATTGATCGAGAAAGGCTTAAGACAAAAAAATGAGTTTGTTAGAACTTTCAAGAACAGAAAAACGTAGGCCCAGTAGCAAGAACGATTCAAAAGACGATAATTATCAAAATTGACAAAGCTATCAAAACTTCAAAAGTTCCATTCCCAATTCTATGAAGTTCATCAATCACTTGGAATTGAATCGCAAGTTAACCCGACACTCGGAAAGGATAATGTATTTGAAGAGAGACGTTAAACGCTTCAAACGGAAGTGAAGGCGGTAATTGAAACGCGGCCACGGCCACTCGGCCTAATGCCTCCTCCGGTTCATAGCCAGTAAACGCATAATAGTGGTTCTAATAAAGTGATTATTGCAAGTGGCCGCTGGCTGTATGACTTCCGTACCCGTCATGTATGGTATGAATGCTAATTTACATGATTTCTTCAGTGTACACGGGGCTTGCATCGTTTTAATGATGTTGAGTAGGTTAGTCTTGGAGTACTTTCATAAATAAAACTTCAACTATTTTGGATTTTGAAACTCGTCGTAGTCAATGCCAACGACACTACCACTTCTTCTTTTTGTAAAGTTGGACAATATTAGGGCATTCCATATTTTCAAGGCTGCAGCTCTACAAAATATACATAAAAAACTTCATTCATACTTGAGGTCGGCCACAGATGCGCTGCTATGCCTGAGGACTAAGTTGAAACGCCTCGGTAAAGTATTTGCCTTGCCACATCAAGACGTTCTATACTTTGATATTTCATTTGACTAGAGTAGTCCAAGTGAAGTAAAGAATATTTCTTCAGATCACAGTACAAAAAATCATAATTAATATTCAACAAAACTGTAAGTACACCTCACTCTATATACACGTATGTCATAGTTAAGTGATGTTCCAGTAATCGGCCTACGTTACCCAAACTAACCGGTACCTTGCCTAACATAGGTTAGGATTAAGCCGCTTCCTACGTCGGTTGTCAACCCGAATTTTGTACAGGCCTTTATACTGCTTTAGGGATAATACCTTGAGACAATTATATCCACTATCATAATATACGACACACGGGGGTACAGGAGCGGTATGCTTAAACCATGACAGACTCGTTTGTTTATTTACATAAAATATAAGTTTTGGAAATATGGAACTCCCTTTCGTGAAACGTATGAGAACTTCTGGTGAAAAGATAACGAAGATGTGATAGTGATAACACGCTGAAACCTTTCGTGTATAGTACAAGCATTGCCGGAATTTGGGAACGCACTTCGTACTTTTTTGATTATAAAGTGAATTGGGTTGATATAATTATCAAGGCGTAGGTATATACCGATATTTTATTGTCGATATCGACAGTCTAAAATATCGATAGCCGATAATAATAAACGATTCAACGCAATATCATCGAAATATGGATAATTCAACAAATTATTCAAATAGGACCTTTTTCTTCGCCGACAAATTTCAGGGACTATTTATTCTTGACGACCTTTTTTGCCGACCTATTCGTATCTTGCTATATAAAAGTAGCAATGCAAAAGCTAATATTTATGTCACTACTTCGATATCGATATTTCCTTTTTTTAAGTATAATAATACGTATTAGCAATGGTTCAATATTGATAACAGTATCGATATGTTAGGGTCGATATTATCGACATTTTGATAAATCGTTGCATCGCTAAACATAAATAACACTAAGAAAGAATTTTGAAAATCCCACCCTTAAACGTTAAAGAAAAAATAACATACCTAATTGGATATCACAACTAATTATTAAAATATTACAAAGCTTTTTACACTGAGAAGATTTTAAAAGCCTGAAATTATCAATCAACAACTGTTGATCGGAGCATCAGCGCCAGAAGAATCATGAACCATCGATCATTCCGCTCAATATCTGTTGATATGATCGGTGATGCATCTGTTTACGGATCGACCACTGAATCCGTTAATGCTCGCACCATCCATCAATCCGATGGGAGGACTCAGATAGTCCCATATTTCATGTATGTAGTAGGGATTAATCAGTGAAAATAATCGATTGATAAATAATAATTTTGTGTTTTTTACAAAATACATCGATTATTAAAAATAGGCGAGAAACTAATTGTCAATAATCCACGTAATTTGACCGCGAAAATACCCCGTCACGACATTAATTTGCTCTCTACGTGTAACTTACAAAACGCAAGCTCAAATAAATAATCGATTTAATAAAAACAATCTTTTTTTTATTTTTTGTTTTAAAACTCGTTAACCCAAAAATAATGAACTATTATAAAATCGATTATTTATACATCCCTATTATGTAGTATTATGTAGTACTTATCAAGCGCTTGAATTTATGACTACTGGCGTTTTTAGTGATTTTCAAGCAACGACAGGATTCAGTGTGAGACGAACTGTACCATGCCGTTTCACCTACTCTTAAAAGATGTGATACTTCGTTCATTTCGGCTTATTTTGCACAATTAAGTAGCCTGAATAACTTCTTTGAACATTAGCTAACTACCAAAGCAAGTCCCGTCAAAATCGGTCCAGCCGATAAAAATGTTAATATATATTTTTTATTATAAGTACCCATATACTTTTGTAGCAAAGGGAGATCTCCCGCCGGGCTAGGTGATCATGCCCGGGGTGCGGCCGTGCTCCGACAGTCTCTGTTCGGAG